>JAPYZI010003080.1:0-19495 GCA_030523105.1 Ophioninae sp. A BG-2022a | reverse complement strand
CCCCGATGAAACCCCATTGCACCTAAGGCGCTCGCTCTACGACCTTTTGAAATATCGTGATTTTTGAGATTTCGGGAAAACGGGCCTGGGAGGTCGAAATTTTTTTTTTCCGTTTTTGAACTTTTAAAAGGGTTTGTTTCATCGGAAATTTTCCGCTGATTACGAATATGCCCGATTTTTTTCCGAAAGTGCAAAATTAGTCTGGGAAAATGGGAAAAACCAGTTCTAGAATATTTTTTGGACATTTTTCCCTGCTGCAGCTTACGGTAGCTGTCGTAGCGACGGAGGTAACGAATTTGCACAGTGAACAAGTGACAAGTGACAAATAAAAAAATACATTGATACTTCGGAAGGATCATTGCCTTAATTACTGAAGAATAATTGATAGTCTGAAATGAAGCGAAGGAGTGTTTTCCAATACGTATCTGTACCGACCGTCGATAATTTACCATCGGTCGATAATTCAGCGCGCATTAACCTCGTCGCTTAAATATCGTAAAAAAAAAATGTTTGCATAGAAAATATTAGTTGTTTCATACCAGGGTTAGTACAGCGGGTGAGGTAGACGTTTTCTTCTCGTTTCCGGGCGCGACGATTTCCTCGTTTTTGACGGGGCTCGAAGTCATAACCGGATCGGGCGTGTTATTGATGCTGTGCATGCTAATCGTCGGTTTTGGCGAGACCGGTGGTGGGGTAGTGCTCGATTTTATCGACCGCGATCTTTTCGGTGGTAGAGCCGGAGGTAATTGGATCATCGCGTTGTTTGAGATTTCTTTGATGGTGGGGCTCATTGAGATGGATATGCTGAAAGATCGAAAGCTTCGTTATTCAAATTGACCATCTACACAGCCAATATTATCCTCCAAACAAATACTTAGCAGTGTGTTTTATCAATTTTCTTTCGCGATGAGAAAAAACATCAAAATTCTTCAACCCAAACAAACCCAAATTATCTTTCAAGCGGGAAAACTTCTTCAAGCAAGATAGCGTCACGTGGCTTCGCCAGCTGTCAGATTTAGGTCTGAATAATTTCGCGGCAGCTAACCTCGAGCCGTCGTGGAGGCTCGTCATCGTATGAACCATCGACGAGCAGGATTGTGTTGTCGTAAGTGCCATCTCGTGTTGTTGCCACTCGGCTTGCATCGAGTTGTAAGCCGCCACGGAGTGTCGCGTCCCGAGCCCCGAAATGAAGTCGTTATTGCTGTGCGAACAATTGCCGAACATCTCCATGTACGCCATTACTGAAAAATCGTCAATGGTCCGAATGTGTACGAAAAAAAGCTTTTCCTTTGCCATTCACGTGTGTAACAGCGCGCGGATGATAGCGAAATATATGAATATATATATATATATATATATATATATATATATATATATATATATAATACATGTGAGTGTAATTGAAAATCAGTATGAAAAGAAGAAAAAAACGAAAAAGTAATAAAAACGGAAAACAGAAAGATTGAGAGTGCGACAGATGCTGGGAGCGAAGATAACGATCGTTCCGTCATTTTTATGTACACGTTTGGGAAAGATCCTTCGAATGATAAGTAAATCTTTCGAGCGGCGTCGAATTAAGCACGATTTTAAGGGGTTGGCTTATCGTGACGTATATTTTGAAAAATCAGTTGTTGCTGATTGATGATAAATATTTTTTATTAATTTTGGTATGCAAATTCGTCAATGTTTTAATGCACGTATGTGTATATATATACGTATAATTGATAAATATGCACATAAACATTCACATAAATGTCTAACTTATACATGGTCCAAAAGAAACTGTGGAATCGGTGGTCATATTGCCTCATCGAAAATATGTACATTAGAACACTGTTATACAGAAAGAATGGAAAACAAAAAAATAGGAGGAAAAATTGGAGCCTGAAACATTGATGGTAAATGACCCAACTTATCTCGTGCTTATATTATCTAAGACATATTTGGCTAAATATGAGAGGTTTACGTTGTATCCTCTCTTCGATATTTCTACAAATTTAAATGGCAACGTAAACATTTTCTAATATTCGAAAAAATTGTGGTAATTTTTTAAAGAATGAGAATAGCCAAACCAGGTGCTTATTTTCGAAGAGCCAATGTAGTAGACTATTCTACGGTTTCTTTTTTACCATTGAGTCGAGGATACCTTCTATATATATTTATTTATTTAAATATATGCATATAAATTTGTATTTATTTATTTATGTCTTTCTTCATTATTTATTTATTATTACATTGCCTATAATAAATAAATAAATAATAAATTTAATAAATAAATAGTAAAGCATACGTCCAAACAATTTTCCAATAATTGCACTTGTTCCTGCGAACCGATATTTTTCACCAAATTCTGATTTTCGTCACTTCAGCCTAACCCCTTAACGATCATTCAGCATTTCGTCAGAGCGTGCACAAAATTCACATAATTACGAGCGTTAATGAGAAAAAATAGCACGTGTCAATTACAAAGGTGCGAAATTATTATTTTTTTTTCTGATAAACGCGAGTAAAGACGTGAAAAATGAAACCCGCGTGCGCGTGTTCATCCGAGTTCGCGTATTTATGTACTATTGAATAAAAAAAAAAAAGGTATTTACAGCAGCGCATGAGAAATCTCGGTTCTCGACTTTGACGATTTATCAGCTCGAAACTTGACGGGTCTATCGAAACGTGTCGAACTCGACCAGGCGGCACTCACGAGCATTAAACCGTAACTGGCTTCAATAATGCTCGGAAGACCGAGTAGTACGAGGCGATTACGTAATTCGTATACTTTTTATCGCTATCTTAATTATGAGTTTCATTGAGTGACGGGACGCGTGCGCGCAACCTGTTGCAGAATCTCGTATCGTATTGAGAAACGATGCGTATATATATATATATATACACTCGTTTCACACGGAACTTCGGTTTCGAACTGACTCTCAAGGCGCCAGGAAAAATTGCCTCGATAATTGTGATTCCTCGCGAAGAAATTTATGCAACGTCTGTTTTCAGCGATAAAATCGTGCGAAATTGTTTAAGGTTTTTGTTGTTGTTTTTTTTTCATCGTTATTTCAATGGATTTGAAGAAAAAGTTATCGAAAAACTATCGGGTAAATATTTTCGAAATTTCCTGATGAACGAAGAATTCAACATTGAAAATAATTATTATCACTGGTTTTTTTTTTATTGGAAATTTTACCATCATCGATTTTTTTAAATTTGTAAATCGTACCGACACTGATTTTTTCTTGGATATGATAATCTTATTATTACGTTTTTTTTTTAATTGAATTAGCACGTTTTTGTTAATAAATAACTTTGTTTCAATTTTATCAAAAAAGAGTAAAAAATGAATATTCATTTTTTTTTTCTCTGAAAAGAAGCACTGTAAGGATTTATAAACTTATAAATTAGTTACTTAATTTTATTTTTATAGCGTAAAAATCTATTTGTGTATATATACGAAATAGTCATAAATAAAACGATCAATAGAAATAATAAAAAATTGACGATAATTTAAATAATCATTTAAATGATGGTAATTAAAAATAGATTTAAATAATTTGAAAGAATTAAAAATAAATGTAAATAATTCGGTGAAATTATAAACAAATTTAAATGAGAACGTTTAATTAAAGCCTGTAAAAAAAAACACCGTCAGTCGCGCGTTTTTCCGACCCAACCAAACCCAATCGTTGATAAGAGTATGAATAAGAAAAAAATGAAAGGAAGAGGCGGTGAGCGGCTCGCAAGCTTGAAAGTATCAAACGTCAGATATAAGTATGAAAAATAAAACGGGGATTAAAAAATTCAAGCTAAACGTCAAACGCCATTGTGTGTTCGTGTGTGTGTGTGTTTTTTTCTGATAATGCGTGATTGATAGTGATAATCGTTTGGCCCATCATTAATTACCGTGTGAATTTTAATAAACGAATGAAGAGAAAAATGGTTCGATCGACCGAAAGTATCGAAATCCAAAAGCTCTCGATGCATTCGTTAAAACGCTTCCTTTTTTTTTAGCACGAGCATGGAAAATAAAATGAACGTGGAACGAATGTCGCGTTATTGCAAAGATGGCTTAGAAGACATGCCGCAGAGTAAAGCTTCGATCAATTTTTTTTCGTTTATCGAAGAACAAACGAGCGAGGTACTAAAAAACCATACATCGGATATTTACTCAAGCGAATCAAGATAATAATTGAAATCGTAACAACTCGAACTTTGATTTTCGAAAAAAAGTTTTGGACGATTGAAATAAAAAAAATAATTGTAATTCGAAAATCACGTTTTGTCAATCGAAATGAAGATAATAATCGAAATAATGGAAATTCCAACGTTCATTTTCAAAAACAAAGTTTTGGATAATCGTAATAAAGAAAATAATTGAAATAATGGAAATTATTTTGATATATATGAAGCCCAAAAAATAAAATCATTAAATTCGCATTAAAGTTTGTTAAAAAATCGTACAGTTTTTTCTTTTAATTAAAAAAATAAAATATAATAATTGAATATTTATCCGATATACGATGCTTTTTCCCTATCGCCATTTCCATTAATCAGTGAGTGATAGTTTGCCGAGGAAAATAAAGTTTCGTGTTGTCGTGTACGTGTAGTGTGAGTGCGTATTAACGTGGGTCGGGATCCCACTTACCGGAATATGCCACTGATTGGAACACTGGGGGATACAAAATATCAGCGTCAGTTCAATAAGAAAAAAACCTACCCAAAATTTATTAAACGTTTCTCGGACAGAAGGATATTCTTTTTCGTTTCACTAATTTTCGTTATTGGAGAAAAAAAAACAATTTACAAATCAATGGAAACGTCATTTCGACGCGACCGGAAAAACCAAAGTAAACGAAAACACAAAATCTACGGACTATCCAAGTCGATTGACCTTGCGCGGCAGACAATATTTATCGTTTGTTATTAAAGCTGTTTCAATCGTTGGAACGCAGTACAGTTTTATGTTTTTCGGATATTTTAATAAATTTTCATTTCTCTGTTTAGGTAAAGAAAATAATCGAATCAAAAACCGAAAAAAACGTGGTGGTTTCGGCACTTTTTAAAAAAGTAGGCTTTTTGGGCTTTTGAACAATTAATTATAATGCATTATTATTAATTATAACATATTTATTATTCTTAATAATTATTATTTGGAAAACAAATAATAATTATAAAAAAAATAATAAATAAAATACTAAATAGAAATAAAAATTCAAGGATCCAAAGGTGCGACCTTGAGGAACCTTGACTGCGTTTCAACGTACGTTATTCAAATTGTCCACCGCGGGACCGGTCGACTGCGAGCTCGTATCAACTACGTACAGGTTTAACGAAAATTTCAATCGCGTCTTCTGTACAACGTGTATAAACCGGCGGTGATACGGGGCAGAGTAAGAGATCCGTATCATCGCGCAATAAACTCGTTCGAGTCCGTATCGAAACTTACTGTGTCGTTTTTTGAGAGGCAGAGGTGGAGGTTTGCTGGCGTCGGGGCTTTCGGCAGCGCTGCTGCCGTGAAGGCTGCACGTCGAGAGATGTTCGTTTTCAGGAACGTTGTCGTATTGCGAGGGAAGTCTTTCCTTCCGGCGTTTCGAGCGTTTTTCCGGAAGCGCTGGTGGTAGTCCGTTTATATCGAGCCCGGTAATCGCCTCCATATCCTGTAATTTTTATTTTCACATTAAGGTTACGTCGAAAGGAACGAAACGAGACGAGGCGATCGACTTTTACTTGCTCAAATTCAAGAAATTCTGAAACGCCGTTCGGGAGATACGTGGCTACGATCTGCCGTACCGACAGCGATGTCGCGTCGTTCTCTCTTCAAAGAATAACTCCTCACTTTTCTCACTTTCGAGTTTCAGCGTTATATCGATTTTTCTAAATGAATGTCCTCCGATGTTAAATAGATAATTAAATATATAATATTTACCATATAATATATAAATATCTAATATCCAATAAATTTCTCTCTTCAATTTCCAGCCACTTTTTCAGTACAAAAAGTTTAACTTTCACGTCCGTTTTTTTTTTATTTCGTGGCTCTGGCGTCGTCAAGTGCTTCCAACGCCCACTCGATTGCTTTTGTTCCTCAATTCGAGGCGTCCTTTTTTTTTCTTTTTTTTTCGAAGATGCGAAAAGCGAATGAACAAAAAAAAGAGGAAAAAAAGAAGCGGGACGAACGATCATGCAACACCCACGTTTACCAGTTTTTCGAGCAACGCCGGGTCCCCTGTACCCGTAACGTTGGCTGTCGAGCTCATCGTGCTCTTCGAACTGCTGCTGCTGCTGCTCGTCGTTGTTGTAATCGCGCTCCTGTGATGGCTCATCGTTGAACCGTTGCTATCCGGCAATATCTTCTGATGTGAAAACGATTGCTGGTGCTGGTGCGAGCTGAACGTCTGGGAATTGTAACTCACGCTGTTCTTGTTCGACGTCAGGCTTGCCATCGCGGTGTAACTCTGAGATGAACTCCGCTGCGAGTGCATCGACACGAAACCCGACTCTTGGGTCTGCGTTGATAAACGTTCCATTTTCCCCTCGATACCTGATGATTTTCGATCGATACGAGTTCATTAAATGAAAAACGCCAATATATGGGGGAAGGGGGGTGGGGAGTAAAAATCTTTTTTCTATTGATATATTTCCTATTTCTTTTTCTCTATAAAAGAATTTTTACTATTTAAAATATTTTCTTTTTTTAAATGTTTCTTTTCTATTTCCATTTTTTTTTAAATTAAATTTTTTCTTCTTTTTTTCTTACGAACAATAATTTTCTTTTTTGGAAAATTGAAAACGTTAATTTTGAGGGAAAATATGGACGGTGGTATTTTTATTAATTGTTTTAATAAAAAAAATTGTTTAATATTTTTTCTTACTTTCTAATCTTTTTTATTTCTTTTATTTGCATTTTTTAATCGTCCCAAAATTTTAGTTTTTTTTTTTTTGACAATTTATATCGTGAATTTTGAAGAAAATTGCGATAACGAACGTTGGGACGAATTTAATAAGCTAAATTGAGAGAAAATATTTGGGGAATTGCGAAAGAATGATTTTTTTTTGCTTTCGAACGATGTAAACTTCAATGTCGTGAAACAGAAGGTTTTCGAATGAGAATTTATTTTGTTTGCTCACCGGTAAAGGGACTGAGAATATCTTGGGGCGATTGCTGGCCCAGCAACATCGTACTCGGGATACTCGTTTCCGAACCGTCCCAGCAACTGCTGTTGTTCGTCCCGTTCACTTGCATACCTGGGAACACGAAAAAGAAATATGAAGATGGCGGGACGATTGAAAATTTTGTCAGTTCTTAATTAATTTAAAAAATGTGTTCATTTTTATTTAATATTATGGGGTTCGAAAATGAAGATAAAATGTAAAATAGTAAAACATACTTATAGGGGGAATATTTCTATTTACAAATTAATTATTGTGAATAATTATATCTGACATAATAATAATAATAATAATAATTATTATTATTATTATTATTATGATTATAAATTAATAATCAGAGAAATAATACACTGAAGAAATATTTTTAAAATTACAAATGGCTGAGATCGAATATGAGGAGACATGAATATTGTAAAAAAGTGATGTCGTATTGACATTATCAAACAAGTGATAAAATTGAAAAACGCCTTGGAGCTTTCGTGTAATTTTGTTAATCCATTTTTTTCTCAATTTTTGTATGTTCTTTCCCTATCGCACTTTTTTATAAATTTTTATTTCTACTTTAAAAGCGATGTCACTCGTCGCCATAAAGGGACTGCGTACCCAAACAAATGTTTCGTAAATTTTGGAATATCGATTCGAACGCCTCATCTGGTTTGATTTTCGCCTCGTTTAATTTTTTCCCGCTTTCCATGGCTGGAAATATCACAGGAGAGTTTCCTTCGCACACGCGGATAATTATCAATTTTGAAACAGAACTGAAATTTTATGGGACTGGACGTATGAAACAGAACTGAAATTTTATGGGACTGTAGAAATGAAATTCGATTTTAAAAAAGTATCGAATTTCGAAAAAGTTGGGCTCTTTTGAATATTTATATAAATTCAATAATTTTCGACATTTTCATATTTTTGGAATCGTCATTTTTTACAATAATTGTTATACTGTTCGGTATTTACGTATTTTTGGAATTTTCAATTTAAAAAAAATACAATTTAAATAACGATCGTTATTTTCGTATTTTAAAAATTTTCGATTATTTTTTATTTCAATGCTATTGTTGTTATATTGTTCGTTATTTTTTCATTCATGGAATTTAAAATTATTTTTAAAAATATAATATTATTTTATCCAATCGCGATACCGTTCGAAATTTTCGATATTCTTTTTAGTCAATCGTAATTCGAAAGCGCGCGTATTTCAATGTCAGCGCGTAAAAGCGGCGCGCTCGTTTCTCTCTCGCGGCTTTTCGCGTACTGGGCTTCGCGGTTGCGACTGACGCGTCACGGGGACGTTTGCGGGAGAGTCGGTCCACCGACTCGCCACCAACGCAAAACTCGACCGTAGTAGGGAATACTCGCTCTCTCTCTCTCTACTCTCATTCCCATTCCTGCGTGACTAATCGTTCACCATGTACCGTCTCGTACGAGTCATACGGGGCAAGTGTGCGCGAATTGAGTATTTATAAAACAAGGGTGGGATAGAAAACCCGAACTTGGATTTACCAGAACGCTCAAAATTCCGAATTTTAATATTCCGAAACTACAAAATTTCGCGAAAGTAAAAGCTTCGCGAAATTTGTAGGTTAGGAAAATTAAAATTCAGAATTTTGAGACTTCTGATCAATCGAAGTTCGGGTTTCCTAGCCCATCTCTTACCGTCATATCTTAGATGGTATTAGTTTTTGTCTGAATTCAATTAAATGTATGATCGTTTAATTTGCTACGATGCAAAACTCCTGTGCACACTTGCATCAAAGTACTCTTGAATGCACTAATGCGCACACTTGCCCCAAAGCATTCTTAGCTACACCACTGCGCGCACTTGCCCCAAAGTACGCTTAACCACACTAATGCGCACACTTGCACCAAGGTATTCTTAGCTACACCACTGCGCACACTTGCCCCAAAGTACGCTTAACCACACTAATGCGCACATTTGTGCCAAGGTACTCTTAACCACACTAATGCGCACACTTGCGCCAAAATATTCTTAGCTACACCACTGCGCACACTTGTCCCAAAGTAGACCACTGCGCACACTTAGCTACCGCACTGCGCACACTTGCCCCAAAGTACGCTTAACCACAGTAATGCGCACAATTGCGCCAAAGTACTCTGAATCATACTAATGCGCACACTTGCGCCAAAGTATTCTTAACTACACCACTGCGCACACTTGTTCCAAAGTATTCTTAGCTACACTACTGCGCACACTTACTCCAAAGTACTAACCTAGCCACTCGACTGTGCACGCTTGCGCCAAATAACTCCCTAAAGTAACCTTAACGAAACCAATGCGCACACTTCCCCCGAAACACTATTAGCCACACTACTGCGCACACTTGCCGCAAACTACTCTTAGCCACAGTACTGCGGACACTTACCCCAAAATAGGGTTAAGCGTACACATTTCGATATCCATATATTTATGTTTACTACCAATAGTGCATGGTACAAATAACAGCGTTTCCCTTCTTAAATTGCTGATTAATTAAACGCTGAATCAAGTGACAAATAATTTGAATCAACGATTTGGTTTTTATCGATTCGAAATTCACTGTAAATTTATGAGTCAAGAACGATCGAGAGAAAAAAAAAGCACACTTCTGGATTACACGAGTGTATTATGTTTTCTTCATATGGTGCTTGTGTGTAATGCCAACGACTTTTTACGGACAATCTCCTCCGGTATTCTCGTTCCCAGAATGCTTGCGGTTATCCCGTAACGAACTTGACGATATACACGAGCGAAGGATCGACGTATAGAGAAACCAGATGACGATGAGACACGGATACGCGTCATTCCGTCCGAATACAGAGTGTTATTGTCGAGGCTGGATTCTCATCCGTTAAAACTGACGGAACACTGTTGGCTCGATTAACTATTCCGGGTTCAATCCCTCGAGATTCATCGGGGAATGGGAAGTCGGCGACTTTTTCATTCCCAGGCCTCGTATTTGTAACATGGGAAATTTATAGGTTATCGCGATCGATTGTACAGCGCGTTTTTGAGAGGTTAGGTTGATGGCAAAATTTCAAATATAGTTGATTTCTAACCTAAATCTATTGAACTTTTTATGTATTTTTGGATCGAAGGAGAATCAATGTTTTCTTATACTTAACGAGCGTCTTGCCGGAATTCGCGGGACTTAACATTTTCGTGAGTATCGCTCGAGGTAACCTCGAAACGAACAACGATCACCTACCGATCGTAGATACCCACGGATATCCCGAGATGCGCGAGGGAACGAAACACTTTTTTTGCTCAAATTCAAGAAATTCGAAAAGCGCACGACCGTTCTCTCGTCGATTAGACGTCGTGCGGGCGAATTTCGTGAAATAATGAAGAGCCGTTCGGGATATCCGTGTTCAACGTAAAGATCCGAGGTCCGGATTTTACCGTGTATAGTAGCGATGAGACTGAGGTCCATGCTGTCGTTCAACGACTCGTCGTTCGGACCCATTATGGCTCTTATCTCGTCCTCGTCCCGGGAATGATTCAAGGCCGAGTCTAGGCTCCCGGCGGACGCACTCAGCAGCGAGGACGAGTCCTCCGGCGAACGACTTCTGAGCGAGACTCGATCCAAGCTCGAGGTCAGTATACCACCGTCTGACTCGTCCAGAAGCTGCTGAGCTCGCGTTCGCCTCTTCGGCGGTAGTGGCGGCGGCGTACTCGATTTGTTATTGTCGTCTAGCGTGAACGCACCCGTCCTGCGAACATACATCAACGAGATCGTCTCTTTATAGATTATTTTTTACTTCGGGATTTCCCACAGTGGAATCTGTCTTCGAATTTTCAGTTTTGAGGTTTTTTCGATTTCGAGGTTTTTTCAATTTTGAGGTTTTTTCAATTTTGAGGTTTTTCAATTTTGAGGTTTTTTCAATTTTGAGGTTTTTCAATTTTGAGGTTTTTTCAATTTTGAGGTTTTTCAATTTTGAGGTTTTTTCAATGTTGAGGTTTTTCAATTTTGAGGTTTTTTCAATTTTGAGGTTTTTCAATTTTGAGGTTTTTTTAATTTTGAGGTTTTTTCGATTTCGAGGTTTTTTTCGGTTTTGAGGTTTTTCATAAATAATTCCAAATGAGATATTTATTTGAAAAAATAATACTAATTTTCAAATTCATATTTCGGGAAAAATCAAAAGTCACTTTGTCTTTTAAAAAAACCTCGTAAGTCGAATTTCGTTAAATATGAAAGTTTAAACAATTGTTTACTTGTTTTTTTTTTCAACTCAACATTGAAACTCAATCGCCGATTGAGGTAGAAGATTTCGTAGCGTGTTCACCTGTCAGGTAAGGGTGGCTTCGGTGGTGGACTAGAATCCCTCAGTATGGACTCGGAACTGTGAGAGCTGCGGACTAAACTGCTCGTTGTTGCGGTCTGCTCCAATATCTGCCTCTCTCGCGGGGTCAATGGAATGTCCGGCAGAGAGTTTCTCTGTGGCGTCAGCTCACTCCCGTAGCCCGATGTTCTGTAAACAATATTCATGTTTTTTATTTTTCGATTTTTTAGTAAGGGTGTTTCTCGTGGTTTTCACTAGCGGTGAAGATTTTGGGAGTCGATCATTTCGCGAACAAATAGCAATCAGCTGAAGTTTGCTTCGTTGCAGTGCAAGGAAATAAATACTTTTTGATCGCTCGATGTTTTTGATTTTTTCTATGAAATGCGGTCGGTGACAAATGTTTTTATTTTCTATGAGAAATTTCACAGTTAAATGTCATTTTTTTCTATAAACAATATTCGGTGAAAAATATCTTTGTTTTTTCATATAAAACTCAGTGAAAAATGTCATTTTTTTCTATAAAAATTTTCAATGAAAAATATCATTTTTTTCTATAAAAATTTTCAATGAAAAATATCATTTTTTTCGATAAAAGTTTTCAGCGAAAAATATAATTTTTCTATAAAAAATATTCGGTAATATTGTGTTTTAAAAATACAGTTTTTTTTTCCAAAAAAAAAAGAAAAGATACCAAAAATGTCAATGACGAAAACCAAACGAAGCGAATTTAACATTCGTGACATTGAAGTTTTCATCGTGATAAAATTTATCGTTCAAGTCCATTAATAAAAATTGAAATAAATAAATAAATAAATGAATAAAATAAAGAAAGACGGAAACGAATGGAAAAACCTGTTATTAGTGGTGAGCGGTGGAGGTTTCTGTCTGTTGGATATTTTCTCGTGCGCGAGGGCGACGAGATTCTTGACGGCGTCCTCGACGAGGCCGATTACGTGGGTTACGTTCTCGGTGTCGAGAGCCGAGGACTTGTCACCGTGCAACAGCACATCGTCGCAAAGCTTGAGCAATTGAGCCAGCGCTTGGTAGACTTGGTTCGTGGCCGAGCCCAAGGTCGAACTGAAACGAGACAACCAACGCTTGACATAAATTCGTTATTGGAAATAATCACAATGATGACCTCGATCTTTTCACGCGGTCTTGTTGATTTTGGCCCCAATGTTTTGTTCGATATATTTTTCTTTCGCGGCCGGAAACATTATGAATGAGTTTGTATGTAATATGAATAATACATTTGGGTTATATCTACTTTTAATTTTATGAACCATTTTATTAAAAATAATCGTAAATAAATTTTTAAACGAAAAAACACACGTTGAATTTTTTAAACGATTAAAAAATTTTCCATTATTTTTCAAAAACGGCACTTTTCCATTGTTTTATATTTCGTGTAAATTAAATTTAAATGTACATTTAAATGTACATTTAAATTTAAAATTTAACACTGAAAATTATGCTTCAAAAGAAAAACTTCAATGCGCAAGATTAAAAAATTCTATTGAAATTCAATTAAATTCAATTGAAATTAAATTAAATTCAATTGAAATTAAATTCAATTCAATTGGAATTAAATTAAATTCAATTGGAATAAAATTAAATTCAATTGAAATTCAATTCAATTCAATTAATGAAATTAAATTCAATTAAATAAAAATTTAATTTACAAAATTTTGCGCTTCTAAGTATTTTCTTCGAAACACAATTTTTCAGTTCGCAACCCAAACAAACCCAAACAAAATTATCAAGGTTAAAAAAAATTCGATTTAATTTTGACGATGTGAAAAAAAAAAAGAAAAAACGCGATACGGTTTGGATTAAGTTGACTGACCTGTTCTCGTAGAGCAAATACGATTTGAGTACGGTGTGTATGGTGGTGACAGTGTCCAAGACAATGGTGCCATTCCCGGGGAGCATTTCGAGTTTTTTCTTGGAGACGACATCACGAAAGTGAAGGAGCGCCAGTTGGACCTGCCTGACGTGTATGTGAAGATCCCTGAGGGGATTCTTTTCGAGAGTGTCGCCAGCGATGTTGGGCTTGTCGCGGGGTGTCCGCGGCGACGAAGGCGAGCCGGCACGCGTCGCGATACCGCTCCCGCCACCGGGCCCGCTCGTCGCGATCGTCGCCGGTGAACGCATCTGCGACAGTTTCTCCAGGAAGTCCTCTTTGAAGGATCGCGCGCGTCGGGCTAGCTTGCCACCGCGCGCTTTTCCCCCCGACCGCTCCTCGACTTCTGGATTAAACACACGATAAATAAACATTCATTAACAATTTTATTTTTAATTAATTAACAATTATATTTTTAACTCGTAAACAATTTTATTTTTTTTTGATCAATTAATAATTACAATTTTCATTCATTGGGAATTACATTTTTAATTGATTAACAATTACGGTTTTTTATAATACAATTGTATTGCAAAATTTTATAAACATTGTTTTTAAAAAGTCGTAAAGAATAACAAAAAATTGATAATATTTATTTATTTCTGGCGAAGTCAATAAATACAATTTTAATAAGGCAATTTTAATAGTACAGTTTTAATATACGTTTGAATATAATTATATTAAACATAATAAATATTTCGTTTTTTTTTTTTTTAATAAAATATCTTATTTTATTTAGATATTTTATTTAAATATCTAATTTTAAATAAAATAAAATTTAAAAAAATTTTTTTTTTAAATGAAATAAATAAAATAACATAAAATCCAAGTAATCGAGACTAATTAAGGATTCCAATATTATCAACAATAGCATTGCTACGTAATAACAATATGGGTGTTTATTATTAATACAGTATAATCATTAATAATACTAAAAATGTGAATGATTAAATGTATAAAAGTAAACAAATAATACAATTTAAATGAGGTAACTCATAAACTAATAAATTGAATAAATAATGATATAGTTCAATAAAAAGAATACAACGATTAATTATATCTAAAATACAATTAATAATACTATCCAAACGTAAAAAAAAAAACACACAAAAATAAATCGTCTGCAAAAATCCTTCATTTTCCAATCATAAAAAAAAAAAAACACTAAATTTATCGAGACGCCAAAAAATCCCAGCGAACGTTATCCCAAACCTAGCGTTTATCAACCTCGTCAAACAGGCGAGGTAAAAAAAAATAAAAAACATTTTTCCGTCAAAAAAAAATATTTTCCCGTAAAAACTATTTTCTTTTCGCAACGATGCAACCGTCGCCCGACGAAAAAAAAAAAAAAAACGAAATCCCGAATAAAAGAGACAACAAAAATGAAATCCTGGAGTCCATTGGCCCCTGGCATAAGAATAACAAATATACGAATGGATATGAGGAGTAAAAACATGGTCGAGACGTGATCGAGCCAGGAATAACAAGAATCCAGGGGGGTTTCGGTACGTCGAGTTTCCTTCCCAGGCTCAATTCACGTTCCACGGCTATTGGAATATTCGGAAAAACGGAAGCGCCCGGCTAAGTCGAGAGGAAAGACTGCAACGAGTATTCTCGGTTGAAGGACCGTGTCGAGGAGGCAGAGGGTTCGGGAGGACAAAAAACTGGAGGGTTATGAGAAGAAGGTTATGTTATAGAGCGAGGATTGGGCGGGGGGGGGGGGGGGAGAGGAGACCAAATGAGACTTCGATCTCTTGGCACATCGCCAGGTCACGTATCTCCTCTTGCCACCGATAGATATACCAGTACAGAGCTCGTGGTCGTCAGCCCTTAACGCTGGCTCCATCCCCCCCCCGAAATAACCCTTTCATCCCTACAGGAGGATGCCTCCTCGAGTCACGCTGCGGATGACCTCTATTTCGTCGAAAAAACGCGTCGGGTAACGGAAGCGAGAAAGAGCAATTCGCCGTGGAAAAACACGTCTGAAACGAGAGCAAAAATGCACGTTTTGTGCGGGGCGTATGTTACAGGATCATTCACAATTGGACTGCAATGGACGAAGTGCAATATTTTTTTTTTTTTCAATATTAAAATAGCGAGGGAATTATTTTGTGGTCGGGGTTAGGGAAAAAGTGGTGTTTTATTTTGGGGAAAAAGGTTTTGGTTCGTGGTGATTATTTTTGTTTTTTTTTTGGTAATTTTTTTTTTTTATAAGAATGTGGTGGTTTTCTTTGAATTCGAGTTTTTGTTGTGGGGAGAAATGTTTGTCGAATAATTGAATTTTTTTTCTAGTGAGAAATGTTCGTTTTATAACTGCATTTTTTTCTGGTGAAAAACTGTTGGTTGAAAAATTGAATTTTTTTTCTAGTGACAAATGTTCGTTTAACAATTGAATTTTTTTCTAGTGAAAAATGTTCGTTGAACAATTAAATTATTCTTCGAATTTCAAATTCTCAATTCGGCGTCTCGCACTCGTTATTATTATGAAAAAGTACAGTTATATATTTAAGAAAAGAAAAATATTAAAACTTTTATACCCAAAGAAATCGAGATTGAACTTAAATCTTACCATTAAAAAAATCACGATTCAGCGGAAAAGAAAAATTGAAACAAT
Source organism: Ophioninae sp. A BG-2022a (assembly GCA_030523105.1). Lineage (NCBI taxonomy): Eukaryota > Metazoa > Arthropoda > Insecta > Hymenoptera > Ichneumonidae > Ophioninae sp. A BG-2022a. Next base: position 3,530 of record JAPYZI010003080.1, on the reverse strand, counting down.
TAAAACCTAAAAAATGAAAAAAAAAAACAAAACGTGTTAATTAAATTAAAATCAATTAGAATTTATTTAAAAAATCTCGATTTTAATGAAGCCTCGATAACCCGGCACCAGTTTCATAAGCGAAATTTCATAAGCCAGTATCAGTACCATCAGTTTCGCGAATTCACGTTCCGGCCCCAATTTCCGATCTCCTTTAATTTCGTATTTTTGGTTTATCGAAAAATGTCAATTCCGCGATGCCCCGTCGTATCGCATTTCGAATTCAAATTTCGCATTCCCGTTTGATATTGGATGAAAGCGAGCGAACGAGGCCGAGCAGCAAAAATCTACCGATGGAATCGATCGGATATATATTTATAATGTCGGGAGTGTCGGAACACCGCAAAACGATTTCCGCGTGTACGCATCCAATTTGCCATTATATTGGATAAGGGTTTGAGGGTGGTCGGGGGGGCGGCAAAAGTTGAGGGGGGGGGTACCGTATCGGGGAACATCCAATTAACGAATTCTTCAATTAAACCAGAAATTTGTGGCAACCAGCGAGTTCATTTGAACAGAGGTAATTTCGAAGAAGTTCGATTTCGAGGACAGTCCTTGAAATTCGTTGACCTCATATTCAACACTACGTAAACGGGTGGTCCTCGAAATAACGTCTGAATTATTGAAAGAGAATATTTGCGAAAGTCATTTTTACAAAAATGTCCCCAAAATAACGGAATCGAAAAAAAAAATGGGATGGATAAAAATAAAACGAAGGCTTGTTGGTTTGACAATAATTCAATGTTATTAAATATGAGAATTATTCAAATTTATCAGTAATGTATAATTTAAAAAAAAAAAACTTAAATGAGTTATTCATTATTCGTACATTCATTGACATTTTGTTTGATTTTTAACAAATAAAATGTTAATAATTTCGTTAATGAGTAATGAAAAAAACGTTTTAATTCAGTAAAATTAAAAATTCATTAAAAAAAAGTTTTAATTCATTAATAATAAAAAGTTTTTTTTTCATGACTTATTAACGAAATTTGTTAAATATAAAACAAAATGTCAATGAATATACGAATAATTAATAAGTGATTTGAGTTTTTTTTTAAAATGAATTAAACATTATTGATAAATTCGAATAATTCTGATACATCGAACGCTCACAGGGAACGAACTCGTCAAGTGACACACCCTGTACGTACGAACTGCGATGATGCGAGAATAAAGGGACAGGGACCAGAGAAATGGAGACAAAACACGTGCGAATAGCGATGTGCCCGGCATCGTTTGTGCTCCGCAGAAAGATCGATTGTACACCCGCGCAAAGAGACGTGCTCACGGATATACAGGGTGAATCACGAGAAACAGAAAATTCGAATATATCTATATATGATATTATAACTCACCTTGGGATTTTTCAGTTTCGTTTGGGACTGTTTGGGTTCGTTTGGTTGAGTTAATTGGGGATTGTTTGGGTTCGTTTTGGTTTTTTGTGTGTGTTTGGGTTTGATGAGATTATTTTTCGTCTGTTTGGGTTTGTTGGAGTTCTTTCGCATATTTTTGGATTCGTTTGAATCCTTTTGGGTTTGTGTTTCATCTATTTGGCTCTGTTTGGGTTGGTTCGCGTTTTTTTTTTTGGGGTTTTGTGTGATTATTTTCGTCCGTTTGGGTTTGTTGGAGTTCGTTCGCATATTTTTGGGTTTGCTTGGATCCTTTTGGGATTATTTAAGTTCGTATGAATCCGTTTGGGTTTGTTTTCGTCTATTTGGGTCTGTTTGGGTTTGTTTGGGTTCGTTTGATTCCGCGTTGAATCTTTTAGATTCATTTGGATCAATTAGTGTACGTTTGGGTTACTTTAAATTGACTTATGCTTTTTTGTGCTTGTTTGGGTTTGTTCAATACAGCAGAATCCCAGTAAATTATCAAACTTGACAAATTTTCGAGGACTACAGTTATTAGGAAAGAATCCTTTTAGTTATAACCACCGAATATTAAACGACAAAATTTATGCAAAAATTCCTTTCGGATATTAAAATTTAATAATACTTGGTGTAATCGGCACACCCTGTATAATATGGAAAACGGTAGGTAACTCGAATGTACGTGCTGTAACGTTGAAATATAGAAGGCGCAGGGAGCGCGTAACAAACCTCCCGATATCGTCGAAGCGACGTCCAGAGACGTTCGACGATGCGAAAATCCCATTTAATTGTACGATCGCCATCGACTCGATGCGTCACGGAATTCAGGGACTTTCCCCGCGCCCCCCGATCGTCCCTTTTTACCGGTCACCCCACCCACCATTGTTTGTCCCGACGTGAGCGTAAACAAGACAATGAATCGAAATGAACTGGACGCCCGTTCGTTGACGTTCATTTATACGAGGTCTGTCAACCAGAGCGATCGAATCGCGCCCCGGCAAAACACCGCTCGGAGGAAAATATTAATAAACGAATGTAAAAGGACCTCGGGGAGGGGCTTGTTCCTCGATCGACGCTTTCATTTTTACGTCACGGCTATTGCTGACGCCCTTTATTACAAAAAACAATTGAATCAAGACAACAACAACAAAAAAAAAAAAAAAATAAAAAATAAAACTACGAAGGACGAGAAACGATTGCAATAAAAATTGATTGGCTTTATCAATGTGGAATGATCGATCGCAGAGTTTCCGGAAGGCTTGGTTGAATCAACAAAAAAATGTCGTTTTCTCTACCTTTTTCTTCTGTCTCGTTGTTACGTTAATTTGACGTTGCAGTGGACAAATCGTGATATTTACAAAGATACGAGGAAAAAGTTATTATAATAATTATTATTATTTATTATTTTAGGAACCAATGATTGATACGGCATTAAAAAATCGCTTTCAAGTTTTTGCCAGTTTTATTCAATTCAAGAAAAATAAAACTTGTTTTTTGTTCGCCTTGAATCAATCGTGTAACCAACATTCAAAAACATCGTTGAATTCTTATTATGATACGAATTGCATTTTTTCAACGGAATTTTCTTACTGATTTTACAATTATTATATAACTCATTTTACAAAATTACGTTTCGTTCTATTTTTAACTTCACTAAACGTTCTGTCAATTTTTACAAAATTGTTATTTCGACCGCGAAACCAAGAAAACAAAATGACGAAAAAAAAGTCGTTTTACTTTTTTGTAAAACGAAAAAAATGACGAAAAAAAAAAGTCGAAAAGTCACAAGGTCCGAAACAAGTTTCAAAATCGACCAGAACGAAACAAAAATCGATATTTTTTTATTCATCACCTTCTCCTCCGCAAAATAACCAAAGTAACTTTTGTTTCCCTTTTTTTTTCAAGCCTCCAAAAACGTTCCTTCAAATCCTCCAAAAGATAAATACAATTTTTACCACGCACCTGAAAAAAAAAAGAAAATTTTTTTTTTATCTGTTGTTTTACTCCATGCTGCCAAACTTGGTCCCTGAGGAGTTTCCAACCGAACCCTCACCAGGTTCCAAACGGGTGCCAAAATCGACCAGATTTGCATCAACCCCCCCCCCCCCCCCCCCCCCC
>JAPYZI010003079.1:0-20066 GCA_030523105.1 Ophioninae sp. A BG-2022a | reverse complement strand
TCGCAAAAAAAGAGGCAAAGGGGTATGTATGGAAAAATTTGCAAAAACCGATGGTCCAACTTTGAAATTCTGCCAAAAATCGAAAAATCATCGGATTTTGATGATTAAAAAAGCATTTTGAAGAGAAAATCATAACGAAGAGACTGAGCACAGAGTGGAGTGCCAAGTCCCAAAGGGAAAAAAGTTATCGATGATTCGGTGAAAAAACTTATTTAGCCCAAAAATCGAAAAAAATTTTGGATTTTTAATATTTCTATTAATGATCCATTACGATGTAACTTGATCCCCGGAGTACGAATCTACCATTCAATTCCCCCAAAATCCAAAATTTCTATGGAAAAATCGTAAAAAACTACTAAAAACACGTTTTTTATTTGCCGTGTGCGGTGCTTTCGACGAAATTTCGATTATATTCGTGGAATGTCCAATCGAAAATTTTCAGCTGATTACAAATATGGCCGAGTTTTCGTCGAAAGTACAAAATTAGACCGGGAAGATGCAAAAAACCTTTGTAGAACATTTTTTGACAAGCCGATTAGTCAAAGTGGCGGGGATGCTAACTTTGCGGCGGTCCTCCGCAACGGCTGGACGCTCGGGACGCCGCCAGGCGGCAGTTTCGGTCGCCAAATAATTGTCTTCGAGCCGCTCGTAAGAACCGTCCTTCCGTGTACGTACGTCCGACTTGGTTGACAAATTCTTGACGCGGTCGCTCGCCTCAGAATCCACGACTCTACGCGCCAAGATTTTTTCGAGCGGCGACGACTTTCCATCGGCGCGGCATCAACCTCGTCGCTCTCGACCGTCCCGTCGAATTTTGATCCAAGAGTCGTCGCTCCGAAAATCCGAAACGTTTCGAAATCCCGTCCGACCCGTGAGTGCCAATGGATTACGAGGACTGATCAAAACCTCTTTTTAGGTTATGTATCAATGTTTTTAACCTTAACTCGTGTTCCTTTTTTTTGTTTGTTTTTTTGATTGTTTTCCGCACGAGTCATTATTTGGAGGATTGTAGATAATGTGGCCGCTCGTGATAAACGTGCTTCGATCCCGCGCGTCGCAAGTTTGCCTACCGTTTGCGATAATCATCGGTTATCTCGGCTACCACGTCGAGGGTTGGGTCTCCGATCGTCACACGCCCTCAACGGCACCGATAAATCAACAACGAGAGGAACGCTACTTGGAGAATCTGGACCGTGCCGCTACAACGCGAAAGAAACACAATCCCTTGGAGGTCAACCTCTCGCCGTCCTTGTCTTCCTGAAATAACTCTCGATACCCGTGTATCCCTACCGATGTACGTTGAAATATAAGCGGGAGGATCGAACGCCCCGCGGGACCTCTGCTCCTTCGTCGTCGACGCGCGCGACTCGCGTCGAATCGCGCCGAGCGGCGGCCGCCGCCGCCGCCGCTGCGACAAAACAGGGACGAAAGGAAAACAACGCGTCGTCGGTTAGCGCTCTTTATTGCGAATCATCGACGGATCGACGTTCGGAGCCGGGCGGAAGACGCCGGGCCTGCGGAGCTCGGCGCGAGACGCGTCGAGCGACGGGCGCCTACTTCTCCGCTCCGAACTTGTAAACGACTACGTGACGGTACTCTCGGCCGGGTCCGTAAACGCTGTCCGGAAAGTTGGGCTGCGAGGAAAAAGAAAAAAAACGAGTCGCGCAGGGCCCAACGTCGAGCGGAGGTTCGCGCGCGACTCGATTACTCACGTGATTGATAGCGTCCGGATAGTTTTGCGTCTCCAAGCAGAGAGATCCGTGCTTGCGGTAGGACTTTCCGTCCTTGCCGCGCAGTCCCGGAGCACTCTCCTCGGGTAGGAAGAGGGCCGTGTAAAATTGCACGCCCGGCTGATCGGAGCGAATCTCGAGGTATCTTCCCGAGCCGGGATGAACGACCCGCGCGACGAGCGTCACGTTCTTGGACGCGTTGTCACCGGGCAGACAAAAGTTGTTGTCGAAACCGCCGCCGGGTACTTTGTCCATAACGTCCCCCAAGAGCTTGGGGCTGCGCAGATCCATCGCGGTGTTCGCCACCGACTCGAATTCTCCGGTCGGTATATTCTCGTCGTCGACGGCCGTCCAGCGATCGGCGTTTATCATGACCGATTGTTTCAAAAGTTCCGACGAGTCGCACCCCTGGAAGCAACGGTTCTTCGAACATTCGCGATTCGCCGAATACGGGGAAAAATTTCGAGAAAGGGTTCGACCGTTTCACTCGAATACCGTACGGAAGCAACGAGCATACGTGTCCGGCTATATTGAAGTACACGTGATTGGTCAAATTAATCGGACAAGCTTTCGTGACGTTGGCTCTCATCTCGAGGGTGAGGTTGCCCTCGTCGTCGAGGCTGAAGGTCGCGGTCGCGGTCGCCTCCCCGGGAAAGCCCTCGTCGCCGTCCGGACTCCGAAGTTTCATGACGACCGTACCGTCGACTATCTCGGCGGACCAGACTTTCGCACCCCAGCCCTTCAAGCCACCGTGAAGCGTATAAGTAACGCGATTCTTCCCGGTGTGGTACTCGACTCCGTCGAGGGTGAATCGCCCGTCGCGAATGCGGTTCGCAACGCGGCCGATCGTTGCTCCGAAACACATATTTTCATACGCGAGGTAATCTGCGCGCGTTCAACGTCCAATCGTTACTATCATCGTCGCGATCGTCGGAATCGTCGCAACAATTATCATTGCGATCGGTGAGGCGACGCGGTTCGTCGTCGCGGACGCGAACGTCCGGAGAACGATTCGATCGATCCGCGCGAGCGTACGGAATTTAAAGAGGAGCCGCGCCAAGGACGCGCGAGAGTCTCGCGCGAACAATCGCGAGATCGCGAGTGATACGGGAGCGTAATCAGGGAGGAGGACTCGCGCGAATCGATCGAAACGGGCGAACCGAATGCACGTATGCGCGTGAATCGTAATTGCCTTCGATCGCGTCAAAGCCCAGCACGACGTCGTCCATCTTGCCATTCTTGTCCGGTGTTCGAACTCCTCTTATCGTAGCTCCGTAATTCAGCACTTGGACCTCTTGATTCTTGGCATTTTTCAGCGTATACATTTCTACCTGTTGGCCGTCCAACGTACCCCACGGTTTCTGCGTTACGACGGTAGCGCCGGACGATCCCATCGTTATCGACCTGGAAACGACAAGAAGAAGAAGAAGAAGAAGGAAAAACAAACGTCGTCGCGATCAACCGATACGCGATCGATCGCAAAAGCCAAAGCCCGCGCGCGCGTTTGAAGATTTTCGAAAAATACAACCCGCAAAAGGTTCGCTGTTGATTACGAAAAATGAATAATTCGGAGGAAGAGGCGAAACATCGGGTTCGTCTCGTTTCGATTCGAAGAGGTTGAAGGCCTGGTGGGGGGGGGGGGGGGGGGGGCAATCGTCCAAGGACCGGGAAAACCACGGATCGTCGGGAATTTATTCTCGGGCATATCCGGCACATTCGCGTTCGATCGCGGAGCCTCGTTTCGTCGGAAATAACATTCGGTGATCGGGCGAGTGCGGAAATTTCGATAACGCGCGCGCGCGCGCGAGGCCGATGATCGATAATCCGCCGCGCGATCGACCCGTTATTGCATAATTACGAGTGATTCGTTCGGAATCGGTGGTCGAAACTGCGGGGGCGATAATCTCCTCGTTCGCTCGTCTCGATCGGAATTCGCGATATCGAGCGGGGTCGGGTCGTCGGATTACCGAGAGAATTATCGGGAGAAGCGTGGAATTCGAGGAAGACGCGATCGCGCGGCTCGTCGGTGCGCTCGGTGCGGGGCGGACTCGACGTTCGCGAAAACGCTACTGAGCGGGCGGAGTACCGAGCTCTCTCGTCGAATTTTATCGGGAGTATCACCGGGCGTCTCCGCGGCGGTGCGCGTACGCGCCACCAGAGGCGCCGCCCGCGTCTCGACGGCTTCTCTCCGTTTTTTCTTCGAGCGCGTCGAGAATCTCGAAGGCCTCTCGACGGCGCGATCGACCGAGCTACCGAGTCGATCGGACGATCCATCGGGGACGAAGATGCCTCGCGCTCCTCTCTTCGAAGCGTCGCGTTCCGGATAAACGCGCGTCGATACGCCGAGAAGGGAGGGAGGCGGAGAGAGCAGCCGTACAAAGATTACGAGCGATGCACCGATAATCCGCGAAAACATTCCTCGGCGGAGGAACGCTAGACTCGACGATAACGAGGAGACAGATAAGTTGTCGGTGAGCGCAGGCGCGCGAGCGAACGAGCGAGCCGGTGCTTTTCCACACGCGTCACGGCGAAACGATCGAGGCGGGCGGCCGCGATCGAATCGGCCCTCGACAGCGGCCGCGTAAAAAAAACAAGGATACCTCGGTCGAGCGTCGCGCGCGAGTCCTCGACGTTCCTCGCGATTGACGCGTCAATCGTTCGCGCTACGGTCTCGGCGATTACTCGAAGGAACAAAGAGCGGGAAGCGAGGCGCGATTCTCGCTTATTCTCGCGTTTTATCGCTGCGGCGATCAGAACCGTGCGCGAACAATCGAGGGTAGAACCGCGTCGCGAGCGAAACGCGGGGACACCGTCGAGGCGAGGCGAGGCGAGGACGGCCGCGCGAAACCCTCGGCTCTCGATATTCCCACGCGTCGCGATCGTTATCGGAGGTAGCCGGCGACGGGATCCCTCGCGGGATCCCGCGATGCTCCCGAAACGAACGAAACAGCGGTCGAAACGGCCCCGTTTCGCGAGACGAACGGGGGGCTTTCCCGCGCGAATCGATAAACAAAAATTGCCGCTCGTGCGCGCACGGCTCTCGGCAGCAGCGGCGAGCGTCGAGAATCGAAGGAAGAGTTCGGACTTACCCGTCGAGAACCGCTATCGCGAAAAAGAAGACGCGCGCCGCAGTCGTCATCGCGGCTTCTCGTTCCGAGAGGAAAAGAGTCGGCGCGCGAAGAAACGGGAACGCGAGTCGAGCGTCGAGGAGTCGCCGTCGCCGCCGCGAGCCGTCGACTCGGAGATTTCGCACGGAGCACCCGAGGAGGAAGGACACCGCTGCCGCCGTCGTTTCCTTCCTCCTCGTATATACGATCGCTGTTGCGACACGCCGCGGTGACCGGCGGGAGAACAAGCGTCACGATTCGTCCGTAACGACTGTTTTCTTTTCTACGATTCAAAGAGCGAAAACAAAAGAAGCGCGGACGAATTTTCCGCGCGTCCGCCGCGATCGGGCGCGATAAGCGGAAAAAAAATAGGGATCGGCGGGGAGGCGGAACGAAAACAGCGACGGCCGAGCGTCGAACGATTCGCTCGACCTCCAAACTTTTCACGGTCGTTCCTCGAGGCGAGCGATCCGCGGAACGACTCGTTCGCCCGCGATCCTCTCTCGCTCGGCAAATTTTCTCGCGGCTCGTTCCAATTTTTCAAGCATCTTCGGACGAGCGCTCGAAGGCGGCTCGCTGGCCGAGTTTCGAGGCTCGCGCGCGCTTTTCCCCGAACTCGAGGGTACGAGTTTTTTCGACTCGCGAGTTTTTCAAGCATCTTCGGACAAAGGTTCGAAGCCCCCCCCCCCCCCTCCTCGCCGGCCGCTCGACGTTCGTTCGTTGCGCCGCCGAGTCGGGCAAAATCGAAGGTCGAGCAAACGGGGAGAAACGCGTACCGCGCGAGATCCGCGAGCCGAAGGGAATCGCGCGGCATCGAGGCGTCGAAAGATCGACGGAAGCCTTCCGTAGAACCGAGCAGCGACGGACGGTCCAGCGGAGAAGGGGCGGAGAAGAGCGGCTCGTCGCTGTCGTCTCGTCTCGTCTCTCGAGAGGAGAGAACGGAACGCCGCGACTTTTCCTCGTCGTCGCGCGCGTTCCTCAAAGACGCAACGAGATCCCTGATCGTACTCGCGATCGCTATTGACGAAATCCCGCGTCAAGAAACCGCTTCGGACTCGTACCCGCCGGGCCGCCGCGAACGATCGTCTCGAGGAGAAGGATTCGGCCGCGGATGGCCGTTTAAATTTTCAAAGGGGCTCTCTCCGCTGCTCGGGCTCGTCGAGGAGAGACTCGGCGCCTCGGTACTCGCTCGTACCGAGTCGTCGGACGGCCCGGACGGGGAGAGAGCCCCGATCCTGAACGAGAGACGCGCGGGCTCCGCCGCGTCTCGAGACTCCGGGAGCGCGTTCGAGGAGACTCGCGCGGCCGTGTCCCCGGAATTGTTGTTCCTCTCCGCCGCGAGGAGTCGAGTTTTCCCCGACGAGCTCTCTAGCGCTCGTACGAAACGCGTCCGCGCGGTGGCGCTGCGCCGGGGGAAGCTTCCGGCGACGTCGCTCGACGTCGGGCGACGGGGATTGGCGCTCGAGCGAATCGCGCGCGCTCGGTCGGTGGCTCGCCGCCGAGTCTCGCCCCCGCCACTCTTGCCGAGTACCGGTGGCCGTTCCGCGATCCCGCACCGTCGCGCGTTCAGTCTTCGCTCCTCCGTCGAGTCGACGGCCTCTCGTTCTCTCACCACCGCTCGCTCCCGCTTTTCACGGCTGACTCACCGAGACACCTCCGGGACTCGACGAATAAAGCAAGCCCGGAAAAAGATCGCGGATCCTCGACTCGCCCCTCTCTCGAATCTCTCTCGACTCTCGAGTTTCGTCAGCCTCGAACGAGACGACGGATTTACAAAACAAAAGCCAGAGACGAGAGAGGGACCGCGGAGTCGCAGCAGCAGCAGCAGCAGCAACCTCGCGCATCTCCGTCCGTACTTTCCGTACTCGTCGGCACTCGAGCGAGATGGGTGTGAGCAACAAGGTACGTCCGACATTTTTCTCTTTGTTTGTTTTCGTCGAGTCGAAAGAGGAGGGAGGCGGGGGCTGTCCTCGGAAGTCGCCTGCTTCGTTTCTCGCTTCGTTGGCCCTGACGCGGCCGATTGGAAGTTACCAGAGTCGCGGTCGACGCGACGGGCGAGCGGCCGCCGCCCCCCGTCGTCGCCGCCGCCGCCGCCGCCGCCGCCGCCGCGCGTGCGCGGTACTCCTCCGTTCGAACGTCACGAGCGACTCGGTCTCTCCTCGCTGAACTCCCCCTTCCTCCGCCGAGCCCGTTCGATCCGAGCGGCAGCCAATTTCCGTACAATCGGAAGAGCAAAGTTCGATATTGGCCGAGAGAGTTTCGGTTCGTTCGCGGTCGATCGAGCGTTATCGTCGAGGCGGCGGCGCGTACGAGTAAACTCGCGAAGGATGGTGAAAAAGCACGCGACGCGCGACGAAACGAACGAGAAGCGAGATCGTTCGAGCCGAGTGCCAGCAGCGAGGAAGTCTGTACGAGCGCGACCTTAAAATAGAACTACGCGAGGAGGACGGATCGTCGCGATCCTCGAAACTCCGTCAGCCGCGATCGCTCGAACCGCCGACGGATTCGGTGGGGGGGGGGGGACAAACCGAAACGAGGAGTAACAAACGCCACGCGTTACCGTTCTTCCAGCAATGACGAAGCAACACCGGGATCCGTACTGAAAAATCGATATTTTTTGCTCCGCGGAAGTCGGGACTCGCTCGCTCGCTCGCTCGCTCTCGATTCGGAACGCGCTCGAACGAGAGACCGAGCGACAAAGGGAGGGGCGCGGGGTGTCCGGGGCGATAACGAGTAAGAGGCACGCGCGACGATTTCGGGCTCGACGTCGTTGACGCGCGACGAACTCGGCGCGCCACGAATCGAACGACTCGCGCCCTCCCTCGTTCATCGATCGAACGCGCAAACGTCCGCGGCGGCGGCGGCGGCGGAGGCGGAGGCGAAGGCGAAGGCGTCGACTCGAAGACGAGAGCCTCGCGAAAGACGAGCGAGTCGCGGCGCGTGGTAAAAACGAGAATTATTGATCGTCGGTGCGCGCGAGTTCCGTCGACCGGCGAGGCGAGGCGCGGGAGTGGGGGCGGGTGAGCGCGCGCGCGCGCGCGCGCGGCATCGCCGAGTCCGAACGCTCCGCGGCCAGGTGGAAGAATCAGTCGTAGTTGCGAATCGCGGACGCGCGGGCGCGCGCGCGCCCGTCTCTTCGGCCTCCTCTCGTCCTCGCGAAGGTCGGAGGTCTCGCGAGCCGAAGACGCGACGAGGTCGAAACGGAACGGCTGGCCACCGCCGGTGAAGCGTCGCCGGCCCTCGACGGAGGAGAGACGACTCGGGACGGTTCGAGACGGCTCGAGACGATTCGGGGAGAAGGATCGAATCGCGGACGCGCCATGATCGAACGATCCGACGAGTCGAGTTCGGCTTACCCGAGAACCGCCTTTCGGGATTACGGAACGTTCCAGGCTCGGAGTCCGGTCGCGAGCTCGGTGAGACTCTCCTCGCGTTCCCCGTCGGACGTCCACGATCGAGGCGCTCCCGACTCCTGCGTTTCCTCGTGTCCGAGCACTCGGACGCGGACTCGCGGCCGACTTCTCCCCGCCTCTTCCCTCCTCCGATCGAGACTCTCGTCCCGGTCTCGTCCGGAGTCCGACGATCGCGCGCGACTCGACGGGGTTCGCCCGGTGATCGCGATCGTCGCGCCTCGGACGCGCGGGATCGCGCTCGTTCGCCCGCGCGCGCCTCCCCCGCCGCTATCGACGCTCTCGACGATCGAGCGAGGATTCTCGAGGGTGGTGCACGGCCGAGGGAACGATCCGGAAATACGATAATATCGCTGAAAGACGACGATGATAAACTCGTTACGATCGTGCGTTTCTTCCTCGCTCGCCGGGACGACGCCCCGTCGTCTTCTTCTTCTTCCTCTTCTCCCTCGATTGCGCGGAGCATCGGATTCTCGACGCGTACGTACACCGGAAACTCGAGTTCGATCGTCGGGCGCGTTACGAATCTCTCATCGGCGTCGTTGGCGTTTCGTTTTCCCAGACGCCGCGTCGCGCGCGCGCGCGCGCGCGCGCGCGCGACCTCGGCCGCTTCGCTCTCGTTTCGGTCTCTCGCGTCGCGATTAACGATCGGGGGAGGACGAAGGGAGGGAGGGAGGGAGGGAGCCGAGAGTCGCGACGCGCTTGATCCTTGAAACGGACGCGTTCCGCAGATGTCCGCCGCGAATCCGGAGATGAGGGCGACCGCCGCGCGCATATGCCGCGGGTACCTGCACGGCGTATGGAAGCACGTTACCCCGGAGAACATAACGCTCGAGCGCATAAGGTAAGAGGATCGGCGGGAGGAAGCGCCGGCGGTGACGGGAGCGGGAGCGCGTTCGCGCGATCGTTGAGTTCGCTCGCTCGGTTTCAGCGGGGGTCTCAGCAACTGGGTGTACAACGTTCAATTGCCGGAAGGCGCGACGCCGATACGGGGCGAGCCGCGGCAAGTGTTGCTTCGGATATACGGCCAGGTCCACGGCGAGAGAGCGGTCGAGGTTCTCATCACGGAATCGGTCGTGTTCGCTCTCCTCTCGGAGAGGCGGCTCGGTCCGAAGCTGTACGGTGTCTTTCCCGGCGGGAGAATCGAGGAGTACATACCGGCGAGGCCGCTCCTCACGAAAGAGCTCGCCGATTCGGAATTGAGCGGTCTGATCGCTCGAAAGATGGCCGAGATACACTCGATGCAGGTACCCCTGAGCAAAGAGCCGAGCTGGCTCTGGGACACGATGGCCAGGTGGCTCGAGACCGCGAGCGCGACCCTCGACAATCTCGACGAGCTCGAGGACCTCGGTGTCGGGCGCACCGACAACCTCGAGACCGTCCGATCGATCGATTTGCCCAAGGAGGTCGCGTGGTTCAGGTGAGACTCGTCGACCGTCCCCTTCCTCGTGCCTCTCTCTCTCTCTCCCTCCCTCCCTCTCTCTCTCTGACAGCCGCGCCTTTCTTCTTTCCGAAGGTCTCTCGTCGCCCAACGAAAGTACCCCGTTGTCTTCTGTCACAACGACACGCAGGAGGGCAATATACTGTTGCGCCAAAACTCGAAGAAACGGGAGCTCGTCGTGATCGACTTTGAGTATTGTTCGTACAATTATCGGGGCTTCGACCTGGCGAATCACTTCGTCGAGTGGCGGTACGATTACACAGCGCCGGAGTATCCCTTCTTCCACGAGCGTCCCGGTTCCGGACCAACCGTCGAACAGAAGGTAAGTCCCACCGGCGGGGGGGGAACCGCGATCCAGGCTCGTTGAAGAACGGTAACGAGGGGGGCCCCGTCGGCCTCGCGGGGTGCTCGCCCGCTTCCTCGCGTTCCCGCGCGGACGCGTCTTCCTTCGGCTCACCGGCGGGACTCCTTTTTTCTCTTGAATTTTTCGCGATCCCGCGCGACGCGACTCGACCCAGAACGAGCTTTCGTCGTTCCGCGATCAACCCCGCGTTCGCCCCCTCCTCGCTCTCACTCGCGTTCGCCTTCCTCCCACTCACGCCTCGTTATCGTTCTCGTCATTTTCCGTTTTTTTGTCGTTGTCGTTCCCATCGTCGTCGTCGTCGTCGTCGTCGTCGTCATCGTTGTTACCGTTACTACCGCTGTTATTGTTTTTTAACGCGCGTGCTCGATCGCCCGTCCGTTTCACGGGTCGCGTATCGCGTTTCTTCAATTTTCGTCTCGCTCGTTGTTGACTCCTTTTCCGGTTGCGTCGGTATTATCGCCGCGAGATTCGTTTCGTCGCGGGGAAGAGGAACGAGGGGTGGGACGAACGGATCGCGGGCAAACGAGGGGTGTCGCCGGGGGGTTGGGGGGGACTGGGCCACGTTGGCTCGCGTGTGTATGTGTTAGTTTCGCAGGACCTGAAAATACTGAGAGACGATGCGCCTCCCTAACGAGAAGGCACGGGCAATGCGTTGAAAAATCTGCCCTGCCCCCCCGTCTGTGCCCGAATCAACGAAAATGGATATCCTGCGGTTGACACTTGCCGTCAGATGCTCTCGCACGTTTGGATAACTTCTCCCGAGACTCGGGGGCTCGATAATCATCGTCAGACGGGGACGCGACCAGAGCTCCTCCTCCGTGCTCTACGCCTCTGCAACACTAGAGTACCTCAACACGCAATCTCTTCTCTCTACCTCTCTACCTTTCTCTCTCTCTCTCTCTCTACCTTTCTCTCTCTCTCTCTCTCGCTCTCTCTACCACTCTACCTTTCTTTCTCTCTCTCTCTCAGAGCTGTAGCTCCATCTTTCTCGGAATCTGTGGAATATAAAATGTACGTTCTTAGCGGACGAAATAACGTTGCGTAACACTGGTACTACTAACGAATGGTTGAAACATACATTTAACTCGTAAGTGACGCGCGAAGCTGGCGCACCGCGTTAATGTAAAACTTGTACGAAGAGTCCAGGCGGCGATGAAAAATAAGCCCTTTTGAGAGACTCGTTGAACCGACGCTGGCCGCGAGACGGCTCGAAACTTAACGAACGAACCGCGAATCTTGGATTTTTCCGTAACGATCCTTGGGCCAGGAGTGGAGAAACTGTTCGAATCCGCGTCGAATCGGTGACGCGTTATCGTCGCGTTTGTCATTAATTCGTTTCATCAGCCGTCTCATTGATTCGTTCATTTATAATCGCGATATCCCGATCGGTCGAGCGTCCGATGATCCGTACCGATGTGACACGGTTGCGCGGTTCTGGTTTTTTTTTTTTTTTCGCTCGGGAAGAAAAGCGCTACGATTCCGTCGGCGATTGGTTCGACCGCTGCGGTAGCGTCTCGATTTTCACAAAAATAGCGCGCCTCCTCCGATTCGTCACGATCACGGGGGGGGGGGGGGGGGGAACGTACGATTCGAGAGACGAGGCGCGACGCTACTCTTTTTCCCTCGATCCTCCGAGCCGAAGAGATTTCAACGAATGTATTTTCTCGTTGCGCAGCTCCACTTTATAAGGAATTATCTGGAAACGATTGGGAAAGAAGCGAGCGCCGCCGAGGAGGAACGTTTGCTGGAGGAGGTCAAACTATTTTCACTGGCCAGTCATCTCTTCTGGGGCCTGTGGAGCATCGCGAACGCGAGGCTCTCTCAAATTCCGTTCGGATACTGGGTAAACGATCCGCGTTCCTCGTTGGAAATGTGTACGCGGGGACGAGGCGAGCGCTCCTTAACGGCGGGGGCTTTTTCTTTCTTCCCGCAGGATTACGCGGTCGCGAGGCTCCGGAACTATCAACAGCTGAAGGAAAAAATAGCGGTATCCGAGAGTCCGCGCGGCGGAATCAAGAGGAAGGATTCCGCCACCGATTGAACGGATCGGGTATCGCTCGGCTAGAAATGAATTCGCTGCTTCCCCCTGAGGGAGAGGAGTACGAGCCGCCTCGGCGCGTCGTTGTCGCGCGACCCGCCGCCCGGATAAACCTCGCTCCGCGGACGTTTCGATTTGCTCCGAGTCGACCGAACCACGGAAATTAACAAAAGTGATGTCCGAACGCGCGGACGGACCCTAGGGTCCCCGCTGCTAGAAGCGTCCGACGAACGAACGATGCCGCTCAGGGGGAAAGCCCGGACCAACCGTCGTATCGAATCGCTAGATTCGTATCTCCGGAATGTGATATCTTTGATACGTAGCTCGCGGGAGTGTCGCCGAGAATTATTTATTCTCACTTGCCTCGTGACGAGAGCGTCGAGAGGAGCGGCGAACGGCGCTCGCCGTTCGTTTCCTCGAACGGATCGACCGACCGACCGACCGACCGACCGGGGTCTGTCCGATACGTCCGAGACTCGCCCTCGAAACGCGAGAGGAGCTCCGATTATCGGGAGGGCGAGGGAGAGAAACGGTCGATACGTTTTTCGGATACGGCGAACCGTGCGTCCTCGATATTTATTTATTTCGTACACGTAGACGCGAGCGAGCACCGCTCGGCGCTCGCGTTTCTCGATGTTGACGCGTTCTTCGCTCTTTCTTGCATCCGTCTCTCGGAGATACCGCTTTCGTTCGATTATTTTTATAGTTGCGCTTTTTTTTCGTCGCAAACGTACTTATTTGTTCGTTTTATACTTACCGTCTCAATCTTGTTTTTCAGTGACGTCGAAACAATATATAATTATTATGATAATAAAAACAACGTTGCCCGTAAAATTGGACGCGTCGGAGCGTGTTGCGTTTTTCGTGTTGCGAGCGACTCCTCAACGGTAATACGCCGTGCCCTCTACCGTGCCGGACTTTTCGTTTCTTTATTTTTGTGTTTATTCGACCGATGGAAAGTCTCGGGACCGACGGGCGGGGGTGGAAGGGCGATATCGTCGCGCGTGGCCGCCTCACCTCTCGATTCTCATCGATTTCTCTTTTGCGATTGGAGAATGAGCGGCGACGCGAACGGAATCGTTTCTCATCTGGCAAAAGCTTCGGCGGGTATACCGGAAGACTTGTATTCAACGATGAATTTTTCGAGAGCTCTTTCCGCGTTCCAATTTGCACCTCGGAGAAATCTGTGGCACCACTCGGTATTCATCGTAGTCAAATCCATGAGTGTGAAGATCATGCTTTCTCGTTCGCGATGCGCATCTTCCGTGTATTCCCCACCGCCGTCGTTGTCGTCGTCGTCGTCGTAGTCGTAGTAGTCGTCGTCGTCGTCGTCGTCGTCGTCGTCGTCGTCGTCGTCGTCGTCGTCGTCGTCGTCATCGTCGTCGTGGTCGTCGTTGTGGTCGTCGTTGTCGTCGTCGTCGTCGTTGTCGTCGTTATCGCCGTCGCCGTCACCGTCGCCGTCGTCGTCGTCGTCGTCGTCGTCGTCGTCGTCGTCGTTGTTGTTCGCGGGCATCGCACGATCAATTTTGTTCAAGACGGCGGTAAGCGGATGCAGTACGATAACGTGATACTGATCGTTGAGAACGTAGTACTCGTTGTCGGCGCAACTCGCCAACACGAAGCTCCGTGAAAAAGCGTAGAGCATCGAGGGCGACGAAACGTGGTCGCGGTGTTTGCAGCTAGGGTGGCGACGGTGGTACTCCTGGTGGTGATGGTGATGGCGGCGGCGGCGGCGGAGGCGGCGGCGGCAGTGGTGGTGGCGGCATTGGCCGGGGCGGCGGCGTTGACTCGCCTCGAGGAAGCCTTCGATGTTGACGACGATGAATCGGTGATCCTCCCACGTAACGTCGTAACGAAAGTTCGGCCAATCGTGCAGAGTATCGGGAAAGCACTGGAAAGCTGAGATTATCTCGTCCGAGCCGCGGTACAGTAATTTCCGAAACTTGTTCAAATCGAACGATTCCAAAGAGTTGCGATTTTCCGAGGCAAAAGCCTCGCGAGTCTGTCGAGTCCGAACGTTCGGGAGGACACCCAGTGTTATCGTGCAGATAGAATTCTCGCGATACACCCCAGTCAGCGAGCAACGATCGCTGCTGTCGAACCTTTCGTAAAAATGCTTCAAAAATTGTTCAACGATGTTTGCCGACGGGCTGTTTTTTGGGTAATAATTTTCGCGCGGCAGCGGAACCTCGGATAGCTCGAGGTCGATACCGTCCAGTTTTTTCAAATTCGGGCAATAGAGCCGCGCCGACGCCACGTATCTCCGAGGATCTCGATAATTCTCGCACAGGGGATTACCGTCCAGCCACAATTCCTCGACGGGTAAATTCTTTAACGCCGCGAGCGCGCTCATCGCCGAGATGTCGTTGCGCCTCAGGTCCAACGCTACCAGCGACGAAAGATCCGAGGCTTTCAAGGCGGCGAGACTCGTCAAATCGTTGGACGCGAGACCGAGGCGTCGATAAGGGCCGAGCGCCGTTTTCGCGAGTTTCAGAGTGTGAACGAGGGTTTTCGTTTGGGACAGCGGGCAATAGACCGTTCTGGACAGGTCCGCCTCTCGGTGAAACCTCTCCAGATTCAAATACTTCAGTTCGGAATGGTACCGTCGGGTCAGAGCCGACAGTAGTATAGGCTGTATGTTGATTTTTATATGATGAATAGAGGCGAACGCTAGAGTTACGACCAGCACCGCCGGATTTCCCTCCGATATATTTATTATGAGATTCGATTGGCAGAGCTTTTCCAAGGCAAGACCGCAATTTCTCGCCATGAAGTAGGCATCCTCGTGGCTCGTTTCGTATCTCACCGGTATCAAATCGGCGGGTTTGACCGCGCTTAGCACCGCCCTCAGCACCGCCTCTTTCTTGTACTTTGCACCCCGGACTATCTTTACTTTGTGCCAGACGTCGTTTCTCGCCATCAGCGCACGCTCCTTGAGCATTTGACCGCCCATTGTCAATTTTATCGCGGATGAAGAGTCCAGAGTCATCGACGCTGGCAGCGGCTGCGTCGACGTCGGTGTCGTCGTTGTTGTTGTCGTCGTCGTCGTCGTCGTCGACGTCGTCGTCGATGTCGCAGTCATCGTCGTCGCCGTCGTCGCCGTCGTCGCCGTCGTCGTGGTCGTAATCATTATTGTTGTCGTCAAAACGGTTTGTATTTACACTGATGTATTGTCATTTTCAGATTGAAAGAGGGAGCGGGGCGTCGCTCTCTATGCCGCGTGTGTCACTCTGAACGCGCAAATTTGTTAACGGCTTTTCTCTACCGAGAGATAAGGCGTTCGATTCGGTTCGCAATAAATTGCGACAAGATTGCTCTCCGCGCGGTCTCGAATGTCGGATTGTCAGGTTAATCGCTCAAGAATGCTCGAGTCGCGGGCAAGAACGCTTTTCCCACCGGTAACGATATTGTCGACGACGAGCTTAACGCGCCTCGAAATGTGATTTTCCGAATAATTAGGTCGACATGGAAATTGAGCGCACACCGGGAATCGTAAACAAAGCGATCGTAATGTTTTGGCGGCACCACCGCCGTTCGCACCGGCAGGCCTGTTCCGTAACTCTCAACGACTGTGGTTTCCTTGTAGTTAGCCAACGACGGCCAATGGCGAGATCCCTTCCTTCCGTAATCGGCCACGCGATTGGCTCTTGCTCGCCCACGATTGAAAAAAGTCTCGCCGTTACCGGATGGACGCTCTTGGTAACGCTGATCGGCCAATGGGGCGCGCTATTTGCAACGTTATCATCGGCGGGACCGATTCGTCAACGCTACAAAAGGATCACGAGGCGGAATAACGATCGGGCGCCCGAAGGACGCTCACCCCGATGAGGCTTGACGCCAAATCGAGAACGAGGAAAGGTTTCAGAGATCGTCGTTTCGTCAACGCCAAGTCGTGAATGAAAATAATTGAATTTTATTGGACAGGTGGATTAATAACGCGACACGTTGCGGATTGAGCGGCGCGCAAAGATGTCGCGTAATCGCGTATAGAGGGTGTTTATGCGGAACAAAACGTTTTCGGTAATGCCCGAAGTTTGATCGTGCAACGTTTGTCGCGGAGGACAAACGGTAGCGAGGGAAGCGGGTGATGATGGCTCGACGAAAGAAAATAGGCAGACGCGCGTCGCGTCCGAACCGTCCCGCTCTTCTCCACTGGCCACACTCGACGCTCGATCGCCGGATCGATCGAACACACTACTCGCGTTAAACAGCCCATTGAAATAAGCGGATAATAATAATCGTACAATGCAAGAGAAAAGTTTAATTTTTGTACAAGTTGCGTATCTAATGTTAGTCCGCGAAACGTTAAGGGTACCCGCGGGTGATATTTTATCGACTTTGAGATGGAATCGAGCGAGGCTTCCCCGCGACGGTGCGGCCTCCGGATTTTCGAGGCGTGCCTCGAAAAAATAGCGCACCTGCAAGCAGCTCTAACTTTTAAGCGCAACATTCGTGGAAGCTCAGTCGTCGAAATTTTGCGATAAGAGAAAATTTGCCGCGAGGTCTTCGTTTTTTTCGCACGCGAAATACGCCTGAAGTACGAGATGTTCCGAAAATCCAAGAGCCTTCAACCTCTCGATGGCATCACGATCCTGAGGCGAGACGTGAATGCGCGCTATAGCGACGCCCGAATTCGTCTGTCCTATTAGTTCGCTTTGGACGGGTGGTGCCGCCGCCGCCGCCGCCGCCGCCGACGCCGCTGCCGACGCCGCTGCCGCCGCCGCTGCCGCTGCCGCCGCTGCCGTTGCCGCCGCCGTCGACGGTGCCGTCGACGGTGATCCGTCTCCCCCGGTCCCACCTGACGCTTCGGCTACACGAGGAGAACGCGTTAGGTTACTCAACTTTGGTTTCTCTTTTTTCTCTCCTTTAGTTATTGACGCGCGAGTTATTGACGAACACGACGGAACGTCGCCGGCCGTGTCGCTCGAAGAAGCTATCGTCGCGGTAGACGTTAATGAAGCGACACTAACCGGGTTCGTTGAGCATCTGTACGAACGCTTCTTGATTCTGCGAGATGAGCTGCAACAAGGCCGGGTTGGACTGGCCGATTTGTTGCAGAACCGCGTTCAGCAGCTGTGGATTTTGCTGTATAACTTGTCGCATTTGATGAAACTGTGGCTGGTGTCGCAAAAACGCTAGAGGTTCCAATCCCTGGTCCAGGCTCGATTCGTGCGCCTCCGGCGGATCCTCCAAGGGATCTCCGAGCAATTGAGCCGGTATCCCCGTCAGCAAGTATTCCACGGCTCTGTCAGGGTTGGTAAAGCTCGCGCGCAAAGCCTGTTCCACCTGTTCTCGATCGTACCTGCCCAAAGTTCATGAAAATATAGCCGTTGTACGGCTCGTGCGCGCGTTCGCTCCTTCAACTCTACGCACCCCATGTCCATTATATTGTTCACCATAGAATTGTACTCTTCGCCCATCAGTAAAGCGTTCTCCGACTGAATTCCGGCACCCGCGGCTGCCACCGCCGCGGCTGCAGCCGCAACCGCGTTTGCGGCCGCCGTTGCCGTCGTCGTCGTCGTCGTCGTCGCCGCCGCCGCCGCCGCCGCCGCCGGTGCCGTCGCTTCCTCGGACGCTGGCGCCGGTTGGCGGGACGGAGCGTGCGCCGCGGCTGGTGCGTGCTGCGTCTCGGACGGCCTACGCGCGTACGCGTGCCCCGACAAAGTTATAGTTTTCCAGGTTTGAGTCTCGCGCTCGACCCCCGCTATCTTACCTTGCGTTAGTTTTCTCTTTGTCCGCGTCGACTCTTTCCCCGCCGGTGGACGCGCCCCCGCCCACCTTTGGTTTCGTTACCATCACAACGACGAACTTCTTTTCGTCGATGTTGCACTCGGTCAAAGGCTGATCGTCGTTCAAAATCTTACCTGCGAACATTTTGTACGCCCGTGACTGCGCCTTATCGGGAGCCGAACCGACAGGCGCGCGCGCGCGCGCGCGGGCGCGGCCTAACGGGGCGACCGACGTCCACACGTCGGAAGAAAAACCATCTTTGCGGCTAGCGCGAGCGACGGAAAGATAACTTTTCGTATTAGTTGGAAATGGAACTTTGGTGCGGCTGGATTATGGCGGTAGCCAAGATTTAACGTTGATACTTTGCTCAGTATCCTCAATGTGGATTCGAGGTTACGATTCCGCTACGTTTCGCTGCAAAAATTGAGCAGCGCCGGTGCAGCGGAGGTGACTCGTCGCGATCAAAAAGGCTGGGTGGCGCGTGGAAAAGTTGTCGGTTGTTCATTGAGAGGGGCTTACGAGGGTACGGCACGGAGAAAATATTGTAAATCCGAGTGTGCGCTATTGCGGAGATTCGTCGGTGCTTACCAGCGTAAATCAACTTTTGATGAGGCGCGGAAAATCCAGTCAGCGCTTCTATCTTGTCCTTGAGATCCTTTACCTTGGGATTATTAAAAACCAGAGAGCAAAGTCACGGATTAACGAAGGCGCGAGTGCAAAGCGAAAACGTAAATGATTATCGAGACGTTGCGGTAAATACCGTTTTGGACGCATCGATTTCAACGGTAAAGGTTTGCTGCTGTAAGTTCTTTAAGGTAATAATCATTTTGTCGAAAGCTTAGAAAATGGATTCTTCACCACTGGGAACACTAAGAAAATTGTGCATACGAAGCAAAATAAAGAAACGTTCGAACGTTAAATTTTGGGACGATGAGTCGGCACTGTGCGACGATCGCTCTCAGGGCTCCGTTGGCCTCCTCGCTCGCTTCTCGGTGTTCCGCGAAGTCAGCCGCGATCGGCCCGCGGCACACCGAGCGCGCAAGATAGACTCGCCTATATGGGTTTCGCGTGCTCCTCAAACTGCTGAAGACCGCGCCATCGAGCTTTCCGAAACACGAGTAATAATAACTCGATTCCGGCCTCGAGCTTCGGCCGCCTTGCGTCGCGTCGAATCAAAACGCACGCGCCCACCGACCGAGTTTTAAGGGAAAAATGTTATCTGTACGACATCCGAAAGATATCTCGCGCATCGGTTGACACGCGTGTTAACCGATACTCGCGTACATATACCTTCCGGGAAAACTATACGAGATATCAATATCAATCCAACGCCATTATTTGAGTTAGGCGAAAACCTTTTCCAATAGCATCCATTGAATCTCTATAGCAAATAAGCACCATACGACCTTTTGTAACTTTGTGATTTTTGAGAAAGGTGGCCGGAAAAGTGGCCGGGAAAGTAGCCGGGGTAGTCGAACATTTTTTTTTCTGTTTCAAAGGTATTAAAAGGGTCTGTTTGATCGGAAATTTTCCGCTGATTACGAATATGCCCGAGTTTTTGCCGGAAGTACAAAATTAGACTGGGAAAATGCGAAAAACCAATGCGAAAAACCTTTTATAGACCACTTTTTCGACGTTTTTTCCTAGAAATTTTGGGTTTTCGGGAAAATTAAAGGTATATTCGTGTTCAGGGGACAAAGTTACATAGAAATGGACCCATAAAAAAAATATTAAAAATCAAAAATTTTTTTCGATTTTTGGGCAAAATACGTTTTTTTACTGAATCATCGATAACTTTTCTCCCTTCGGGATTTGGCGCTCCACTCTGCGCTCAATCTCTTCGTTATGATTTTCTCTTCAAAATGCATTTTTCGATTTTTGGCAGAATTTCAAAGTTGGACCATCGATTTTTCCAAATTTTTCCATACATACCCCTTTGCCTCTTTTTTTGCGATTTTTCAGATGGACCTCCCGGGAAAACTATAAGAGATATCGATAAGATCTCAACGCCATTATTCAAGTCAGGCGAAAACCTTTTCCAAACACCCCTGATGAATCTCCATAGCGTGTGAGAAGCTCACTCTACGACCTTTTAAAATTTCGTGATTTTCAAGATTCCGGGAGAGTGGCCGGGGCAAGACGAGAAAATTTTTTGAAGTGAATACTTCTTAAGCGACAGCGGATAGCCGCGCGTAAGTCAGGCCGGACAAGAGAATGGAGGAATGAAGAAGATGTAAAAAGACGGA
>JAPYZI010003078.1:0-19506 GCA_030523105.1 Ophioninae sp. A BG-2022a | reverse complement strand
CCCCCCCCCCCCCCCCCCCCTCCCGCCAGCGGCGCTCGCGAGCGGCCGAGACGCGAGGGCGAGACCCGTCCGGACGGATCGACGGAACGTTGAAACGAGCGAAAATGAAAAACAGGCGAGGTGCGATGTCCGTATCCGGGGGATCCTCCTCACGGCAGGATAGTACCGCTCAAGTTTTGGTACAAGCCGGGCGACAACGTCCGGGTGGAGTGCTCGCCGGGTTACGTGACGCCTCTCGAGCCCGCGAGGAAACCGACCTGCGGGGAGAACGGCGTATGGAGCGCGCCACCGCCGCCCTGTCGCTCCTACCGGGACGTCTGACGGCCAACGGGAACGGAGGCCGACCGAGCGAGGGACCGAGCGGGCGAGCCGAGCGACGCGGGGCGCGAGAGCGGCGAAAAACGGGGCGATCGCGCGATCGGGGGGCCCCCCCCCCCCCTCGTACCGACGAGGCCCGCGGAGAGGAGAAGACGCGCCGCGGCCTCGAGCGGGACGCGACTCGAATCGAGAGCGAGCGCGAGAAACGCGGAAAGGCGACGCGCCACGGGGAGCCGGAAGAGCCGAGGAGAGCGCGAGCCGCGCTCGTATTTTTTCGGTTGGCGCGACGACGAAGCGCCCGGTCTTGACGAGACAAATAAATAAAATTGAAAATTCCAACGCGCCGAAGAGACGCGGGGACGAGACGCGAGACGCGTCGCGAGAGCGGCGCGCGAGGGGTCGGCGGGGCGACCGAGACCGGACGAGACCGCGATCGCGTTTGCACCGGTGCGAGGGACGGAAGAGGCGACGCGCGACCGCGAGCGACGACGCGCGAGAGCACCCGAGGAACGAGAGGGAGGGAGAACGGTGGGCCGTATCGCGGAACGTTTTTTCCTCCTTCTCGTTTATTCTTCTCGCGGGCGTCCCGCGACGAGCAACCGTACGCGCCCCTTTCGGACTTTTCGTCCCTCGCCGTCCAGCGGCCGCTCGCGCTCGCGCGTCCGTCGGGTCAATCGCTCCGAGGGTACGGCGTACCGCGCGAAACCCTCGGGCGAGCCTCGTATTTTTCCTCCGTCCGGCGTTGCCGTTACCGGGGGACGGAACGACCGAGAGGAAAGAGAACGAGTCGCGAAAAAATGAGAGCCGACCCTCGGCGGGAGGGCGGGAGGGCGAGAGAGAGAGGACGAAGGAGGGGCGAGGAGCGACGGAGGCGTCGAGCTCGCGCGAACGGAATCGCGCCAACCGACGAAACGGACGGCGCGTACGAGGAAACCGTACGGGGGTAGCTCTCGCTTCTCCCTCGCCGTCCCGTCTCGCCCGCCGCTTCTTTCTCTCGCGATTCCCTCCGCTCTCGCCGAGCGCGATACGCGGTTAATCGTACGGCGCGCTCTCTCCTCCGGAAGCGAGGGTCGAGTCGGTCGCGAGTTTCGGCGCGGGACCGGCGATCCGCGAGCCCGTCGGGTCTCGGTGCCTCTCGCGAGGCGTCCGCGCGCTTCCGCGTTTCCGCGACTCGCGCCGCGCCGAAGGCACGCGGATCGCCCCGATTCGGATCGCCCCGTCGCGCGACCGGGGGAGGACCGGGGGAGACCGAAACTCGGCTCGGTGGCTTCCGGAGTTCTCCCTCGCGAATACGATTCGGCGAGTTCATCGCCGTTCGTGTACACCTATCGGACCAACATCGTCCGACTTTCCGCTGCCTCGAGTTCGTCACTGATGTCTCTTTTACGCTCTCTCTCTCTCTCTCTCTCTCTCTCTCTCGGCCGCGGCTCGTCGCTCGTTCGAAACTCGCGGTTGTACAAATTAAAGTTTACCCCGAACAAACGTACGGTTCGTTCCACGTTTGAGAGTCGGAACGAAGCGGTATCGAGGCTCTCGGTGAACGAAGAGCGCGAGCGAGGAAGAGAGGACGAGGCGGCGAGGCCGGTGGGCCGAGGGACGAGCGCGAAACGAACGGAGGAACCCGCGACTCCGGGCCGACGTCGAATCTTCCGCCGCCCCCGCTCTTCCGGCGCGATTAATCGTAGGATCGCGCGCGCACGGATCACCGCGTCGCTCGCTCGGGTGTCGTCGTCGCGGCGGGAGAGAACGAGGGGCCGCGAATCCACGCGCCGCTCCCGCGTTACCAACGGTATTTTGGACATCTTCGTTTTCGCGCGCGCGCGCACACGCGTATATGTATATATATAAATACATGGACGGCCCGAGGCCGACGGTACTCCGTTGTAACGAAAAGTGCCGTTTGTTCTTTAATGAAAAACCAAGGACGAAGGAGCGTCCTCGGGACGCGGCGCTCGCGCGTCTCCCCGTTTCCCGGTGTCCCGTCGTTTTCCGAGCGCTCGAATCGCGGCACCGGGGAGCAGCGCCGAGCGCTCCGCTCGAGATCGCCGTTTCAACGAGGAACCGCGATTCGTACCTTTCTCGTCAACGTCGCTGCGATCCAGCGAGGATCAACGGCTTCGCGAAAGAGCGGGAGCGCCGCCCCGGTTCGCTCCACCGGACGAGGCGTATCGCCGAACAACGGAGGGAGACGACGAGGAAGAACCGAAGGAGGGGACGGGGGGCGGGCCGCGAGAGACGAAGAGCCGGGTAGCCGCTGCTCTCGACGATGATCGAAGAGAACGAGTATCCCCTTTCCGAGCGAGCGAGCGCTACCGCGACGAACCTCTTTGTCCGCCGTCTCCCTCGCTCTCTCCAACGCCGTTTTCTCGTCTCCGACCGATGTCTCTTGCCGCCCCCCCCCCTCCCCCCCAGCCTCTCATCGGCGACGCTCGCCCCGCTACCCGCGTTATTTTTAACCCGAGACCGGGTGGGTCGTCGCCGAGACGCGCGTACGCGGTGCGCGACGATACACGCGCGTACACCCGTCGAACCGACGCGCCGCGATTCTCCACCCCCTCGTTTTCCACCCTCGAAATTCCCATTAGCCCCGTCGCGTTGGGTTTCCGCGAAGGAAACCCAACGGGAGGAGGTAGACGGGCGAAAAAAAGTCAAGAGAGAGCGGGCGAGGAGCGAGGGAGCGGTCGTTGTCGGTTCGTCGATCGGGGGGGACGACTCGTCGCTCCGACTCGAGCGGAAACGCGCACCGGTGGAGGCCGAAGCGACGCTCGAACGACGGCCAACGCGAATCTTGGAGCATCCCGGCGACGATCCCGCCGCCCGAGAGCGCGGATCGCGAGGTAAGATTCCTCCTCTCCGTTCGTAGGTATCGGCGCGCGCGTCGCGTACTCGTCGTTTCGTCGGAGCGCCGAATTTTTCGAATTCGCGAAGAGTCGGCGCGACGCGCGCCAGGGAAGAAGCGACGGCCCCGTCGCGCCGCGCCCGCTTCTCTCGTCTTTCTCGCGTCCTCCGGCCCGCCCGGGTGCTCCTTCGGCGCGGCGCGAGCGACTCGTTCGGAACCGGCGACAACGACGACGCTTCTCCCGAAGCCTCGATTCCACTGTACCCGCGCGATTCCGATTCCGGAGCGATCCTTCATTTTTTTCACGGGAAAACGAAGCGACGAGGAACGGGCGCGATCGATCCCGGTTACCCGCGGAGCGACGATCGATCGCTCCGTCGGAGGCGCGTCGTCGTCGTCGTCGTCGTCGTCGAAACGATCGCGAGGCGACCCACGCGGGACGGTGCGCGCCTTCGCGGCGGGGAAACCCCTCTCGTCGAGCGCGTTTTCTCGAGAGCTCGCGGACGAGAGCGCGACGAGGAAGCCGCGGGCTCCATCGGGGAGAGAAACGGGCGGCGAACGGGACGAACGAAAGAATCGCGACGAGACTCGGCGTTGCCGGTCCGGTCGGTCGTCTTCGCGCCACCACCCCCCCGTCGTCGAGCCCGGCCGTTCTCGTTTTTCCACGACGCTCGACGTTTTTCCTCGCTCGAGCTTCGCTTCTCTCTCGGTCGGCGCTCGCTCGCCGCGGAGACGAGAAGGAACGACGGCGGCGGGAGGTGGCTCAACGGTGCGGACGAAGGACCGCGGGATCGCGCGCGGTCGACTCGTCGGGGGGACGCGAGCGTACGAGCACGCGCGAAAGTATCGCGCCTCCGCGGACACGCGAGGCCGGTCTCGTCCGCGGGAGTGGCGCGACGCTTCGCGTTTCGTCCTTCGCGCGTCGGTGGTTTCCTCTCTCGCTCCCGACCTCGGCTGTAATCCCGGAGATCGAAACGAGAGAGGAAGGAGGCGGCGGCGGCGGCGGCGGCGGCCTCTCGGCTCCCGAGGAAACGGAGCGAAAAAATGCAACACCCGAGAAGGAAAAAAGGTAGGGTAGCGCTCGGCGCGCGCCCGGCGCGAGAACGCCGGAGCCGAGGCGTTTTCCATCGCGGTTTCGACGCGTCGCGAGCGTTCGGAGCGGAGCCTCGCTCTCGAGCGTTTTCTCGACGAACGCGTTCGATTCGTTCGATCGGTTCGCGTCGAGAAGCCGGCGCGCGAGCCGTCGCTCTCCGCGAGCGAGGCCGTCTCGACCGAGATCCGTCCTTCTCCGCCGCTCTCGGACGGCCGGAGGTTCCGGTCCCTCGAGCCTTCCCCGTCTCGTCGACTCCGCGCGCACCTTCGTCGCGAGCGTTCGCCCGGCTCGACGCTTCCGCGGGAACGAATCGGAGGACTCGATCGCGACGAGACACGATCGAGGCGTACGCGCTCGACTCCGGGAGCTCGGCAACGACGAGGACGGACGGCCGTTCCGCGCGTTCGCCGCCGAGAGGTCGAGGGAACGAGCTCGCTTCCCCGAGAAGCCCGCGTCTCCGTCGTTCCCCCGTTCCATCGATGACGGTTCCGGGGGAACCGTCGTTGTCGCTCGGTGGCCGGCGCTCGGACCGGACGCCTCCGACGGGCTTCCGCCGGTCCGTACGCGCGCGCGCGCACACGCGTATACGTATATATATATAGAGAGAGAGAGAGAAAGAGAGGGAACAAAGGAAACGCGGGCGGGTGAGGACGAGGAACGAGGGTCGCGATTACCGAGATACAAAGGGCCCCCCACCCCCAACCCCGACCGAACCGGGGCGCTACGCGAGGCGTGGGTGGCGGCGCACCGTTTCGTCGACGCTCTCCACCGACGACCGTTGCGCGTCTCTCTCCCTCTCTCTCTCTCTCCCTCTCCGTTCGCCCACTTCCGTCGCGAATCGCGTCCCCCTTCCTCGCTTTCTCCGCGTGGACACCGTTTCGCGTTCACCGACCGCGCTCGAGCCTCCGTTGCGTCGGCACGCGTCCCTTCGGACCGTTCGTTGCCTCGACGATCGAACCGACGAATCCCCCGATATCGCGAGTGTTTTCCGTACGAGCGAACTCTCGTCGCCGGATTTATCGTTTTCGTCCCGGCGGGTCGCCTCCCGCGCGCGCGCTCGGCCGCTTTACGGGCTCTCTCTCTCTCTCTCTCGCTCTCTCGCCCCGTTCCTCGTTTTCCGCGTCGACGAGACGATCGCGCGGGCCCGAACCTCGTTGGCCCGAGTTTGCCGCGACCCTTCGCTCGACGAGAAGTTTTCCGCGGAAGCCGATCCGTCAAACCCCCCCCCCCCCCGCCCTCCCTCGCGCTCTCTTCTTTGTTTCATCGTCTCCTCCCTGTCGCCTCTCCCTCGCGTTTCTCGATTCCCTCGGTGACCGCGTTCCGACCGCGATTCTTCGAATCGCACCGACGCTCCCGCGTCCGCGCGTCTCGAGGACCGAGCGAGCGATCGAGAGAGAGAGAGAGAGAGAGAGCGGGAGCGGATCCGAGCAGCGGGAGGAGAGACGAGAACGAGACATGCCGCCCGCGAGGTCCGTCGGCGGGGTACGGCGGCCGAGGAGGCCGGAGGGACGGACGATCGCGGACGACGCGAGTCGGTATCGCGGGATCCTCAAGCTGCGCGGTAAAAGACTCACCGATCTCCGAACGGTCGCGCGCCGCGACGACGCTCGACTCGGAAGAGCGAGAATTCTCACCGATCGGACTCTCGCTCGTCGATCGCGACGATCGATCGGGGGCGGGCGCGCGCGGCGATCGGGGAGGACGATCGTCAACGGCGGGCGTTCGCCCGGTTTTGCGCGCCGGAACGAAACGCGCGACCGATCGACGGCGTCCACCGTTCCCGCGCGCGAATTCCAACGATCCGCCCCCGAGCGACCGAGACCGAAAAAACCTCGATAATCGCGAGAAGCGCGAAACCTCGAGAAACGGAAATAACGAGAGGCTCGCGTCGTTGTCGGACGCTGCTCGGCGATCGAACCCCGCTCGCGCACGGGCCGCGGCAGACAGGGATCGAGGAGCGCGGGCGCTCGCCGCGAGCGGACTCGAGAAGCGACTCTCGGAGAAACTCGCGACTCTCGTCGCGGAGGTCGGGGCGTATCGTCGGCTGGTCGAGGACGCGCGGACCGGCGATAACGGCCGAACGCGGGCCCTCGCGCTCGAGCGCGGAGACCTCCCGTTGAGTCTCGACGCCGAGGTACCCATCCTCCGTTCTACCGATTACGATTACGATTACGATTACGATTACGGGAGTAGCAACGGCAACGCGGTGACAACGGTCTCGCGATTGTTCGTTCTTCGCGACGGCGATGACAACCGCGACGACGACGACGACGACGACGACGACGACGATCGAGACGAAGAGAGGAGTCGCTCCGACTCTTCTCAAAGTTATTCCCGACGTTCCAGGC
Source organism: Ophioninae sp. A BG-2022a (assembly GCA_030523105.1). Taxonomy (NCBI): domain Eukaryota; kingdom Metazoa; phylum Arthropoda; class Insecta; order Hymenoptera; family Ichneumonidae; species Ophioninae sp. A BG-2022a. The sequence goes on along the minus strand of JAPYZI010003078.1, from coordinate 12,908 downwards.
GACGGAGGAGCGACTCTTCCAGGACTGTTCTCTCGAGAGGCGACGACTCGACGGGCTCCTCCACGAGAAGAAAAAGAAGATGAGAGAGTTCTTCGATCTCAAGGTTCTTCTCGCGAACGAACGTTGCTCCTTCGATCGTTCCGTTTCGTCCGTGTTTCGTCGAGAACCCGGGTGGCTCGAGACTCGCTCGCTCCGCGTCGCCGCTGCTCGCGTCTCTCTCGCCGACGCTTCGAACGATCGTCGAAGCGTCGGCGGAGAGACCGGGACGGAAGGCCGCGAGAGCGTTCGAGCGTCGTTGCCGCGCTTCGATCGCGTCGAATTTGTATCAAATTTGCGATTGATCCGAAGCTCGAGTGCGCGATTCTGTCGGAGAAACACGAGAGGGAAGCGGAGCGCTCGCCGAATCGCGCCCAGCGGAGACTCCTCGCCGAGCATCGGCGGTTCGCGGCGAAGCGAAACGCCGCCAAAAGCGTCCGGACCACTTATCGAGCCATCCGCAACGTTTTGCAAAAAGTTAGGTCCGCCGCGGTCCACACCCGCCGACCGAACGCGCGCCAAAATTAATCGCGATCGTCGCGTCCGAACGACGCGACGCGCCTCCCTCCCGCAGGACGCGATTTATCGGGACGCCGCGCTCTCCGGTCTCGAGGAGGATCGTCGGACGTGGTCCAAGGTTTTGCTCGAGGCGACGGTTCTGGGACAACTGGCGGCTGAGAATCTCGACGACGCGAGAGAGCGATACGCGTCAATGGCGAAGCGAGTTTGGACGAACGCGCGAGAGCGGGAGCGGACGTTGACGGTCGCGCGGGCGCGAGTCGCGGATGTCTGGGCTCGCGCGAGATCCCTCGTCAGAGTAGAGGTACGACCGTTAAATTCGACGATCGACGCTCCTCCGTCGTCGCCGCCGCCGCCGCCACCGCCGCCCCCCCCGTAACGTTCGTTGTTTCGCGTTTGCCCGCCGAACGGGCGCGCGAACCGCGGGGACGCTGCGCAGAGCGACGCGAGAGTCGCCGCCGCGCGGCCGACCGAGGGGACACCGACGATTCCCGAGGAGGCTCTCCTCGCCCGACGGATCGACCGACTCGAGGAGACCTTTGACCGCGTCAAGGAATCGCTGGCCGTACGCTCGTACGAAGAATTCCTCGCTCGGTGATTCGCTTCGACTTTTCTTTGGCGCGCGACCGATAACCCCGTCCGTCCCTCGACCCTCGCGCTCCGCTATTTTTCCTTCTCGCTCGTTTGCCTCGCGCGCGTACGAACGCGGCGCGATTCCGAAGCCTTTTCCCTCCCTCTCTCGCGGTTCGAACCTCGACCACCGGTCCTCGCGTGTTCGTCTTTTTTCAATTTTTGAGTTTGCCTCGCGTGCGAGACCGCGTACGCGCGAGACACGAATTTTCAACCCCGAACCCCGATCGAGATAGCGCGCGGTGGTACGTTCCGCCGCGGCGCCGCCGCAGCGCCGGCTGCTCCGCGAGAAGAACCACGAGTCTCTTGCTCGGGGGACCGTCGGATCGATTCGCCGCTGCCGCCGTCGGATCGATTTCACCCGAGCGAAAAAACGCTGTTCCTCGAAACGTCGGCGGTCTCCTTCGAGAGCTCGTCGCGTCCGGTGGCCGGTGCCGCGTTTTTTTTTCTTTTCTTCTTTTTTTTCGCGTTTCCGACAAATTCTCTCGCTCGTTTCCCCGCTCGCTGCCCCGCGTTGAAAATAAGCTCGCGCAGCCGCTCTTGCCGCGCGTGGCCCCGTCTCGGAAACGACCTCGCTTCTCGCCGTACCACGCTCGACGATCCAATTTCAGAATAGAATCGCAAACGAAGCAGCGGGAGCGCTTGCTCGGCCGGTTCGAGCTCAGTTTCAAGGAACGCGATCGCCTGGCGGACGAGGAGAATCACGCGCGACTCGCGCTCGCTGCGCTCGAGCACGGTACTCTCGCGACTACGGAAAAGTGAGTTTCGACCCCGGTCGGTGCTGCGAGTACCGACCCTCGATAAATCTCCTCGGTGATTCTCCGTATTACCGATCGCGTTTTATCCGGCCACCGACCGTTTATCCCCCGAACGACCGCCGTCCGTCCTCGGCCACGCGCGCAGTTACGGAGCGAACAAGAGGGAGATCCTCCGAGAGATCGGAGCCCGGAAGAGGCGAGAGCTCGATTGTACGAGGCTGAGAGAAGCTCGGGGCGAATTGCTCGTTCGCGCGAGAGCCGCTCTCGAGAATCTCCTCGCTGTGCTGAGTTGCCTCGAGCGGCCAACCGCCGCCGCCGCCGCCCCCCTCTATCCGTCGAGAAGCGCGAAAAAGGGATCGGCGGAGCGACGGGCCGGGGGACCGGTTCCCTCCGCGAGCGCGGAGGCCGCCGAACCGAGGGGCCGAAGAACCGCGGCGGACGAGAAGGAGGCGACGGAAGGCGGCGGCGGCGGCGGCGGCGGCGGCGCCCCGACGTCCCCCCCGGCCCTTCTTCGGCCCTTCGCTCTCGATTTACAGGCCGATGGTACTCGATTCTCAATGACGCTCGATTCTTAGCGAATTCTCCGTCGCTCGCGCCGGGAAAATCTATTGAAATTTCGTCGACAGCGCTGACGTTGCTGGCCGAGGTCGCTCTCCGGGCGAATGCGCTTTTCGCGATGAGCAACGTCGAGTTGACTCCGAGCGACGAGTCAACGGCCAAAGAATCGTATCGGCGGTACGTCGCGAATTACCGCTCGAGGCTCAAATTCGTCGAGGGAGAACGAGAATCGACAGGCGAGTAGCCGCGGACGCTTCAATTTTTCCAAATCCTCTCCCTGTCCGTTCGACGTACCCCCACGGCCCGGCCCGGCTCTTCCAGGCTCGCCTGGGCTCGAATCGACCGAACGGAGATCGGTTTTGTTCGGTCGATCGTCGCGCGATACCGCCGACACCGCCTTCCTTCGAAAACCCAAAAAAATACTCGACGCGCGAATCACCGAAAGAAACAACCACTTTTTCAGGAATACTCGTGGAGCACCGGACGATCGACTCGACGGTTCTGTCACGGGCGGACGTTAAATTGCGCAGCGAGCGACTCGTCGAGGCGAACGCGAGGCCCGAGTGAATTCCCGCACGGTCCCTCCCTCTCGCGCCGGTTCTTCCTCCGAGGCTTTCGAACGACCACCGCCGTGAAAATTGTGCTCTCGCCGATACCGGACCAAAATTAATAATAAAGGACACGCGCGAAAATCCAATTTCCCAGTGTCGTACGTCCCGGAAAAGGGCCACCTCCGAGCGACGTCGCTCGCTTCGGCCGCGCGGCGGTCACGAACGGACGCGTGTTTTTTCGTTTCTTTTTTTTTCCAATTAATCTTCTATTTTCCTTACCGACGCGATTTATTCGTAAACTCGTAAACGTTTCGATCGATCGGCCTAGGATATTTCGTTGATTCTGCCCCAACCGAGGCGCTCCTTCTTAGTCTCGAGAGCGAGCCACGACGGCGTGTCCCGAGGAAGCGGCACGGCGTTCGGGAATTTCAAGGGCGCGGGCGGCGGCCTGAACGGATGAACGTTTCTCATTTTCTTCAGCAGAAAGTCCTTGTTTATGTCCTTGGGGTCGCGGTACTTGTCGAGGTAGAGATTGAAGGGCTTTCCCTTTGGAAACCATTCCTCCTTTCGTATGTGGGGAGCGGGAAAGTTGTACTCGTACCTCGGCTCCGGCGTATCTGTAACCGAAATATCTTTCAACGATTGTCGCCCGCGTCCGGCGAAACGGAAAGTCCGCGGTGGAATTGGTGGCGAGACGGACCCAGAGTCCAGCGGTAATAATCGCTCAGCGAGGAATCCCAGTCCGCCTGATAGAACGCGAGACCCGCCGGAGTCAGGATATCCTGGTGTTTTCTATAAAAATCCAGAGTGCTCCAGTCTCTTTCCGCCAGTAGAAGGCTGCGGAGGGGAAAGCGCGATCGCGGTCAGTCGCGAGTCACGGGTGACGACTCTCTTCGATGTTTCGGCGAACCCGAACGAACTCACCACGGCTGTTCCTTCTTGTACTCGGAGTAGTCGATCCGGCCTTCCTGCTTGTAGAGCACGAACGCGTATCTGCAGTAACCTATCCCGTAAGCCGGTACCGGTCTCGTGTAATCCGTCAGGAGGTCTCCTCCGTCGACGCGGTTTCCCGGTATGTTGCCTCTGCGATTGTCGTCGGATCATTCTCTGATGACGCGACGCGCCCGTCCGACGAGCGACGCTCCGATCGTACTCACACGAACCAGTGACACGTCTCCCGATCCTTGTCCGCGAAATTTCCGTCCGGCGTCGTCAAGAGCAGAGTCCACAGCGCGTCGTCGTCCGCCTCCCAAGCGACGTCGGGCTCTTTCTCGGCGTCTCTCGGTTTCAGTAAATTTCCGTAATGGACCGGCACGCCCGTCTCCGGGTTCGGCCGATACTCGACGCGCAGAGGAACCACCGGCGTGAAGTACGCGTCGCCGAAGAGGTGCTGGAAAATCTCGTAGTGGTCGGCCATGGTCCGTATCTGTCGGGGGCCCGTCAGCTCCCGCCATCCTTCCTTGGCCCTCTCCAGATCGATCAGCACTGCCGATCAGACTCGATGAGCGCCGTCGAACGAGCCGCGCGAAACGAAACGATACGCGGAAAGAGGATTCGGTCGCGTCGCAGGCGCGACGAGAGCCGCGCGGCCCGCGCGGCTCTCGTCGGGAAACGGGAAACGGGAGCGAGCGTCGCTCGGCGAAACGAGACTCTTACGTTCCTTCTTGCGGGCCTTTCTCTCCATGTCCCGATCGTTTCTTCGCTCGTTGACCTCCTCCCTCCGCCGGGCGGTTACTTCTCTTCTGTCGGGCAGGGCCCGCTTGTACCCGATGTCGACGCGATAATGCACTTCCGGATCTTTCCGTTCGAGAGCTAAAAAAGTACGAAGGCGCGAGGGGCGCGTCTCGATAACGCGCACACCGAAATCGAAGCCGAATATCGCGGGAGCGGAGCTAACCTGCCAAGCGTTGTTCCAAATTGCGCGCCCGCGTGGGCGGCTGACCCCTCAACCTGTGACCCCATCGCGCTTGCTGATGGCACCCGATGGTTATTCTCGCGAGATCTCCTCTCAAACGACGAAACAGTTGACTCGCCGCCATTGCTGGAACTCGCCGGACGATTATCCGGGCGTCGAGAGATTCTCGGGTGCCGAGTGCAACCGAGTCGGACGCGCGTCGTTCAGGATCGTACGCGCCGGTTCTGCCGGGGGCTGTCCCCACCGGTAGTTCTCGAGTAGCGGCGCTCACGGCGGTTTTCGTTTTCGCTCTCGCTTTCTCTCGTTGCGAGAACGACGGCGCTCACTCCCGTAGATGTTACGCTTCGGGGAACAGTCGCGCCCGGCTTCCTCTTACGGGTATTGTAACGCGCGGAGTGTCCCGCAACGGAAACTCATCCATGAAACGGAGGTTTGGGAGCGAAATTCCGAGTCGATTGATACAAGCGTGAATATTTCCCAAGATCGATTCCTCAATTGTTACACACGTTTCAACGAATCCATCGTTTCGTTCGCCCTCGACTCCCAATTTCTAAGGAAAAATGTCAACGAAATATTCTACAAAGATTTTTTGCATTTTCCCGGTCCAATTTTTTATTTTCGGCAAAAACTCGGGTATATTCGTAATCAGCGGAAAATTTTCGATCAAACGGACCCTTTTGATACTTAAAAAATGGAAAAAAATTTTTTTCCTCCTCCCGGGCCACTTTTCCGGAATCTCAAAAATCACGATTTTTCAAAAGGTCGTAGGATGACCTTTCCGCAGGCCATGGGGATTAATTTGGGGGGCTTGGAAAAGGTTTTTGCCTAACTTGGACAATGGCGTTGGATTCGTATCGATATCTGTTATAGTTTTCCCGGGAAGTCCACTCGAAAAATGGCAAAAAAAGAGGCAAAGGGGTATGTATGGAAAAATTTGCAAAAATCGACGGTCCGACTTTGAAATTCTGCCAAAAATCAAAAAATCATTGGATTTTAATGATCAAAAAAGCATTTTGAAGAGAAAATCATAACGAAGAGATCGAGCACGGAGCGGGCCGGCAAATGCCAAAGGGAAAGAAGTTATCGACGATTCAGTGAAAAAGTGTATTTTGCCCAGAAATCGAAAAAATTTTTTGATTTTTAATATTTTTTTAATACGTCCTTTACGATGTAATTCGGTTCCCTGAACACGAATCTACCATTAATTTCCCCAAAAACCCACAATTTCTATGAAAAAATGATAAAAAAAACACTCGTTGAAAGGTGCTTTCGACGAAACAACGATTACATTCGAAATATTAATAACCGAGGGGTTGATCCGGGAAGCAAACGCGCTCGTATCAATCGACTCGGTATTTCAGCCGCAACGTCTCGCGGGACGGCCCGCGCGTCTCGTATCAACGATACACGAACCGAGGGTGGCAGGGGAGCCAACTTTACGGCGATCCACCGCAACGGCCGGGCGCTCGCGACGCCGCCGGGCGGCAGTTCGGGTCGCGGAACGTTCGTCCTCGAGCCGCCCGTAAGAAACCGTTCCTCCGCGCGCGCGCGTCCGACTCGGTCGCCGAAGGCAAAGCTCCGCGCGCGCGGCCTCTCTCGATCGCCGCGCCGTACAGTCCCTGCCGAGACTCGGGAGACTCTCGCCGTTCTCAAGTTTAAAAGGACCGGGTTGATCGAGCGGCAGCGGTAGCGCGCGCCGACGGCCCGGCCGGGTTTCGTCGCGGGCTCTAGCGTCGAGCGCGCGAACCCTCGTTCGAGCCTCTCACCCGCGGAAGAAGGGAACATCGGGCATCGACGGCAGTGCGAGACCGCCGGGCGTCCGCAACGTTCCGAGAGTCGATCGCGTCACCGGAAGCGAACGCGAATCCGAGGGGTCCCGATCGCGCGCGCGCGCGCGCCAACCACGAACCAAACGAAACGGGCGAAGCGTCGTTGACCCGAGGAGAGTCGGTCGCCTACGAAAAATATCCGGCGCGTTCGGGAGATTCGGGGCGTCGGGTCGCGGCGAGAGGTACGGGGCGACGAGCCGCGTACCCGGGTTCCAAACAAAAGCGGAGGCGCGGGGGAGGGGGGGGGGGACGAACCGTTCGCGCGAGGATCCGCAAGGATCGGCCGGTAGAGTCGACGCGCGCGGAACGCGGCTGCGCGGTGCTTCGAAGCGGGGCAGCCCGCGAGGAATCGTTCGAGCCATGGACGAGCCAGGCGAAGGTGCGCGGAGAGGGGAGCGCGGCCGAGAGGGGCATCGGGAATCGAACGCGAGAGGTTCGCGCTCGAGCGCCGTGTTTCGCAACCGTAGTTGGTTCGAGAGCCTCGCGGCAGGAGCGACCGAGCGCTCCTCGATACGGTGGTCGTAGTCGCGACGGTGATACGCGAATCGATCGGTGCGCGCGTGTCGGAACAAACGAGATTCACGCGGCTGGACGCGGACCGAGTCTCGGATAGCGGTTCTTCCTCGGGAGAGATCAGGCGCGTCGGCGTCGCCTCGTCCGGATTTTCGGCTCGACGACGGGCAGCGACGGGGCGCGAGGAGAAACGCCTAATTTTTGCACCGAGGCCGAGGAGCAACGATCGACAGGGCCGGCTCGCGAGCGCGGCTATCGCGCGTCTGAGAAGGGGGCGGCCCCGCGCGCGCTCGGCGCACACCCGGTACGAGGAGCGAGGATGCCCTCGAATCGAGGAACGAGTCGACGCGTCGTCCTCGGTTCGGTTTTTGCTAATTTTTGCGCGACGATCCGCGAGACGAGAGACTCGAGTCGGCGCTCGTCGCTCCGAAGGGTCGAAGCGAGGGCCCCGCGTTCGTCCGTGTTCGGGGTGGCGTGAGCCTCGCGAAATGACGGATCCGCCGACGGGGAGCGGGTTTCCGAGCCCGAGCACCCGCGTCGTTCGCAGAGTCAGGAGGAACAAGAGCCCGGCGAAGGGGAACGCGAGCGTCTACCGAAACTCGGAGATGCGCCACTCGAGGAGCAGCGAGGACGTCCTCGGCCCCGGGACGAGATCGCCGAGTCCGCTCCTGAGCACCGCCTCGGAGGACGATCTCGTAGCGGCCGGCGCTCTCAGGGACTCGGAGCTCGCCTCCCGCCCACCGCCGCCCCTCCCCCCGAGGGGTTACCGCGGCCCGGCCGCCGTTCCTCTCGCCGATCGGATAGATCCCGAGGATTCCATACGCGACATCGTCACCGAGAACGATCTCTACAGGTAATTCGCCCCTCGCTTCTCTCTCTCTCCCTCGCTCCCTCCCTCCCCCCTGCGCGCCCTCGACTCGCTCGACTCGCTCGCGTACCCCTCCGAGGGCGAAGACCCGAGGAGGGGGGCGCGAGTTCGCGAACGCGACTCGGGAACGGCGGTTCGACCCGACGCGTTTCCTTCCGGTTGTCCGAATTATCGACTCGTCGTCGTCGTCGCCGCGGTCGTCGCGGTCGTCCCGAGAGAGCGGGAGCGCGCGATCCGTCGGAATCGGAGAGGACGAAAGAAAGGTTCGGACGGAGGTAGCCGCGCGCGAGGACTCGAACGAACGAGGGACCGCGCTCCCGGTTTCTTCCGGCCACCGATTCCGCGACGCGCGCTCGGTCCGACGCCGGGACCGACCCTCGATCCCTCGCTGCGTCCCTGCCGAGTTTTCTCGAGATTCTTCGGACGGACGACGACGACGGCGACGAAACCCGAAAATCGCGGCGCTTCTCGGTCCGGCGTCGGCGACTCTGCGCGCGGGCCGTGTACGGAATTCGACGAAGAAAGGATCGCGAGAGACGACACGAGCGGCCCGCGAACCCCGTCCGGATCGAGCCCCGAATCGTTATTAATTTTCGGAGGCGGCGAGCGACGGGCGCGTCGCGCGGCGACGGCTCGCGCGTTCCCGGTCGCTGCCCGACCCGAGCGGACCCGAACGAAACGCGAAACGATCGTCGCGCTTGGCCGCGTTCGCACCGTCGCGTCGCGGCTCCTCCGCGTCGATACTTTTTTTTCCACCTTCGAGACGAATCCACCGTTTTCGAGTCTCCCTGGAATCTCCGTTGATCTTTTCGTTTCCTTCTCGGTCCGGTTTCGTACCTTTCGCGAACAACTCGGGCGTATTCGCGATCAGCGGGAATTTTTCGATCGAACGGGGGGCGGGGAGGGGCCCCTCTTGACGCTTTTGAAACGAAAAGTACGCATCGTCGACTCGCCCGTCCGCTGTTCCGGGATCCCGAGAGTCGCGAGAAATCGACGATCCGTCTTTGAAATTCTGCCAAAAAATGTTCGGACGATTCGGCGAAAAAAACTCTTTTTTTGCCAAAAATTGGAACGAAACGTTGGATCTTGGACATCGCTTTCGTCGGCTCGTTTCGTCGCGACGTTATCCCCGAGCGCGAATCTACCGTTCGTTTCGCCCAAGAGCCGACCTTTCCGCGACAGGATCGTAAAAAACTTGTAAACTCGGAGGATCTTTTTCGAGGACGGATCGGAGGACGGATCGACCCGCGAGGACCGTTCCTCCGCTCGCGAGGAACGTCCGCCCGCCCGCTTCGCCGATCGCGCGTCGGCACCGCGGATCACGAGCGGCCGACGCTCGAAACGCTCCCGTCCACCTCTCCTCCCCGCCCCTCGCTTCGTTCGTTACCGTCGACGATCGCGTCGCGAGGGTGCACTTTGTTGCTCTTCACCGTCGACGGCCGCGCGGAGACCTCGATCTCGGTACTCGCGCGCTCGTCCGAAATTCCGATTACACCGGGCTAGGTTGTTCCTCGGTATCTCCGATTTATCGGATCTCGAGCGAGACGAGCGATAACAGCGACGACGAGACGCGAGAGAGGCGGGCGTCGCGTCGATACTTTTATTGCCAACTTTTTCTCCGGCGCGTCGCGTTCCCGCCGCCGCCGCCGCAGCCGCGTCACTCTCCCGATCTCGAGGCGACCGTCGTTCCACGGGTATCGACGGACGGGAGCGCGCGCGAGGCGCGAGGAAAATAGCATCGGTGTCGTCCCGCGCGTACATAAAATTCTTCGTCGTCCTCCGATCCGTTCCGTCCGACTCGGTTTCCCGTTCGTTCGCGAACCGGGCCGCGACGAGAGAGCCGGACGCTCCGCGGAGGGTGGGGGGCGCGGGAGACTCGCGACACCCGCTCGTCCGTGTACCGGCGAGAAGCGGGGAGAGGCGCTCGTCCTCGGAGATTCGTCCGGTCCGTCCGAGATCCGTCGGATCTTCCGATCGTTGGAACGCTCGTGTCGCGAGAGCGTCGGGAGAATCGGAAGCTCGGTTCCGCGGACGGAACCGACTCGTCGTCGGAGACGTCGTCGGGCCTCGGTGCTCCCCGGCAGGGGCGCTCGGGCGCTCGAGCCTCGCCGAGCGACGCGCGCGAATCGTCCGTGTCCCCCCCCCCTTTCCCGTCCCGGTCCTGAGAAGAGAGTTCCCCGGTGGCGGTTACCCGAAGCGAAACGAACGAACGAACGAACGACGGCCCGGTCCGTCGCGAACCTTAAAATTTCGAACACGCGCAGGTACGTCCTCTTCAAGAGACACTACGACAAGTACGTGGCCTTGGCGGCGAGGTACGAGGAGGCAAAGGGTCTGGCCTACTATCTGGAGGAACGTTATCACGAAGTCAAGGTAAGAGGAACTCTCGGAGCGCCGACTCGAGACTCCCCCGACGTTTCGTCCGTCTCTCCGTTCGGTTTTTCGCTCGATTTTTCGCGCGGTTCTTCGCTCGCTTCGCCTCGATCGCGCGCGCGCGCGGGAGGGGCGGGAGGGCGGGCGGTCCTCGAGGAGGCCGCGCAGCGACGAAACGCGAAAAGGTGGCTCGCTCGGGAACCGCGAGGCGCGCGCGGCTCCGTCCGCGTACACCCGGTGAAACTCGGATCGTTTCGCCGCGGGAGATCGAACGATCGCCGGGGCGTGCGCGCGTACGCGCCTACCGGCGGAGATCGTCGTTGCCTCGCTCTCGGGAGAGTCGTTCGCCGCGCGGCGGAGGCGGGGGGCTCGTCGGATTCTCCTTGGGAATCGCTCTCTTCCTCCCGCCGTTGGCGGCAGCGCCGACCTCTCGGTCCGCGACGTCGCTCGACTCGAGTCTCGTTCTCGCGCCGGCCCGCGACGACCCGTCTCGCGATCGGAGGGGGGCGCCTCGACGGATCGGCGCCGCGAGAATCCTCGATACCGCGCTCGCGAGTCGCTCTTGCCGAATCTCGCGAGATTCCGCTCGCGGTCCTCCTCGCTCGAGCGGGCGAGACCGACGCCCGCCCGAGGCTCGAACGAGACGCCGCGCGACTCGCCCGCTCCCGCCGGCGAATCCAGCCTCCACCGGCGAGTTTTTCCCTCTCGTCGCGTTCGTCGTCCGATACCCGGGCGCAGTTCCGACGCGACCACCGCGCCCGATCCCACGCGGTAAAAGTAACGAGCGAACGAGTCGCGCGTCCGCGAAAAAACGTTCCTCTCGTCGATCGAACGCGCGATCGAAGCGCCCGTAGGTACTTCCGTACGCGCCGTCGATCCCTCCTATCGATCGCCGGACGCTAAAGTTACTCGGGACTCGCTCGGAGGATGCAACGGTTCTCCCGCGTGGGAAAGAGGGGGCGCCTCGCGAGCTCGCCGATTTCGGGGATTTCGGGGATGATCCGTCGAGAATTCGACCGCGACGCCCGGAGTCGTTCGGGACCGAGCGAGCGAGCGAGAGAGCCCGCGAACGAGGGGACGGGATCGTCGGGGCCGGTATCGCGAGCGCGCGCGCAGGCTTTCCCGGAGTTTGTTCACCGGACCGTGAGAGCCGGTGACCTCGGCGGCTCGCGTTCCGACGTTTCGAGGCCGCGCGCGCTCGACGCACCGGCGGCGCATCCTCACGGCCGCCTTCTCGAGCGGGGGGCGCGTACCTCCGACTCTCGACTCTCGAGCGCTTTTCAATTTCGGCGGACCTCCGTACGAGACGAGCGACGAGGCTTCGACGAGGACGCACCCCCGTCCCACTCTGCCCCTCTGCGGACGAATCTTCGGGAGATTCGACGAGATTCGAGAGACGCGCGTACGCCCCCCCCGCTCGTGTCGCCGATGACGGACGGACGGACGGGGGCGGAAAGCCTTCGCGCGTCGCGACAAACTCGGCGGACGAAAAACTCGAGAGGAGAGAGCGGAACAGCGGCTCGCCGCGCGTACGGCTCTCCGAACGTGAAACGCGAGCGAGGGGCGGGGGAAGGTGGCGGCCGACGAATCGAGGAACGGGGCGTACGGACGCGTCGCGGCCAGCCGTTGCGGCGATTCACGGAGAGAAACGGCGCTCGCGGAAGAGAGCCCGACGCGCGTTACCCAAGACCGCGTACCGTTACCGCGTACCACCGACGCGAGAGGGAACGAAAAAAACTCGCGCGCGCCTCGACGCTCGCGGACGGTCGGGGGGAAGCGGCGCGTCCTCGACTCCCACGGATCGATACCGTTTTCCGATCCGACACTTTCACCGGCCAAAAGTTGGACGATCGCCTCTCGCCTCGTCTCGATGTCCGATATCCCGCCGAGTCCCCCCCCCCCCTCGACGTCCGAGAGACGGCCGCCGCGCGGCTGCGTTTCTTCCCGGAGTCGCGCGGGTGCGCGCGGCCGTGAAACGAGACGCACCCGGCGAATGTCCGCCGACGGCGGCGGCGGTCTCGTCGTTCGGCTCGGATCGGATCGATCTCGCTCGCGCGAGTCTCGTCTCTCGAAAAATAATAAATCGCCCCGGGAAGAGGCCGCGAAACGACGCGATCGTTCGCACGGCGGCGCGCGCTCGCGCTTCCTCGTCTCCGGCGGCCCGGAAGGGAGCTCTCCGACTCGAGAGATACGAATCTGGCGTTATCGCGCGAAGATGCTCGCGCGCGAGCGTACCGCGGAACGTGGCGCGCGAGACCCTCTCGCGGATTAGAAAGTAACGCGGGAGTCTCCGCGCGGCGGCGGCGGCGGCGGCGGCGGCGGCGGCGGCGGCGGCGACGGCGGCGACGGCGGCGGCGG
>JAPYZI010003077.1:0-19512 GCA_030523105.1 Ophioninae sp. A BG-2022a | reverse complement strand
AGTTTTTCGATTTTTGGCAGAATTTTAAAGTTGGACCATCGATTTTTGCAAATTTTTCCATACATACCCCTTTGCGTTTTTTTTAGCGATTTTTCAAGTAGACTTTCCGGGAAAACTATAAGAAATATCGATACGAATCCAACGCCATTATTTAAGTTAGGCAAAAACCTTTTCCGAACCCACCAATTGAAACCCCATAGCACAAAAGGCACTCGCTCTACGACGTTTTGAAATATCGTGATTTTTGAGATTTCAGGAAAACGGGCCTGGGAGGTCGAAATAATTTTTTTTCCGTTTTTTAAGTATTAAAAGGGTGTATTTGATCGGAAATTTTCCGCTGGTTTCGAATATGCCAGAGTTTTTGCCGAAAGTGCAAAATTCGACTGGGAAAATGAGAAAAACCCTTTCTAGAATAGTTTTTCGATATTTTTCCCTGCTGCAGCTTACGGTAGCTATCGTAGCGACGGAGATTACGTATTCGCGCAGTGAACAATCATTGATTAAATGACCGATACCAAATTCTCTGAAGTATCAAACTTCCGCTGACCTGTTAATGGATCGTTGTTCGGTCACCGCACCGAATATTGGCCATGCGCAATTATCCTTAACTCGAAGTACCGGAAGAACTTCGACCACCCACGCATCAGGGTCAGGTTTATTTAATAATATATCATTAAAACGGGCCACCCCATATATATGCTTGAGGAAGACCGTTTAATTTCTCGTCAAGTTACTCCGTGTGTTGTGTAGGAGGTACTTCGCCTCGCGACCATCCTCGTGCGCGATGAGACATGCAACTTTGTGTCTATTTCGCCCCTCGTTTTATTGACTCCGAAAGCCCCTCGCGCCCCCCCAACCTCTTCCCGCCGAGATATTATTCAACTCGAAATTGTGCTCGGGCGTGAAGCTTGGAAGAGTGAATTCGCTGACTGTGAATTCGAATGCGTCGTCTTATCTGCTTCATAGGCAACTAGGCTACACCTCTCCTCGGAGGATGTTCTCAAATGGATTGCCGTATTTGGTTAGAATTATTTTTGGCAACTTTACGTTTTATCAAATCATCGATTTTGCATTCGTATTGCGGTAACAGTTTTCAAACAAACATAAGACGGATTATTCACAATATTGAACATTAATTACGTTTTTTGTTTTTTTTTTTTTTTTAAATTGTTATTTACTTATTTTATTTATGGGGATGAATTAAATCGTTACAATGCAACCAAATAGTTCTTTTTTTCTCATTTTTTTTTTTTCAATATCTTTTTACGGTTCATTTATGGTCAATTAATTCATGTGAAAAATTGCTCGAACGATTATCCTCATTCTTATCAAAGATTCCGAGCTGAAATTCGAAAAAAAAAATCATTTTGAATGTGAATTCACAGAACGAAACGAGGAATTATGAAAATAAGTGTGGCTGTGTTGAAATGACCTAAACGCTATTTTTCTTTGATTAATTTTAATTAAAGAAACATTTTTTCTTTTTGTTACTGGTCCAGTCGTTTTAAAGGATTGAATTTATCGTCACTTCGTGACGAAGCTAGGAAGTTTACTCCTGAACAAAGATGGGTAGAATTTCCCAAATCAATACGACATAATGTGCGAACGACCTGCATGCGCGTGTTGGGTGTCCGTACTACTCGATATGTAGACCAAAGTGATGGAGAGGTCGCAGCGAAACAAGGGTATTGTCGGGTTGAACGTGTGTTACAACCTCAATTGCAAAGGCTCAATTTAAAAGCCATGTATTATTTTTTTTTCTGTTCTAAAAATAAATGACCGACACCGGGTTTAACTTCGAGGTGACTCATCGTCCAAGTACCATCGCAGTCGTACTTGCCATTTCATAGTTCGTCATTCGAGTTTCCAAGTTTCCTCGCGATGCTTATTTGTCACTGGATTCTTAACATTTGACACGCTAGTTCCTGAATAATTCGAAACTCTTAAGTGCTATTTGCCAATTTAGATTTGCGTTCCAAATCCTAGCAATAAAATCATGGAAGTTTTAATGTTGAAAAAATGTTTTTTGTGCTGATTTTTGTCGAGGGACCTACGATCATTTTTGAGAGTCTTTTTAGCTCGTACTCTCTAGTTTTCTGCTTGCCTTTCTTATTTTGTATTATTTTATATGGTCTGGAACGATATTTTTTAAAAAAATATTTTGTTTTTTTATATTTTTAATTTGATTTTCTTTGTTTTCCTGAAAGTCTTTACTAGAGCATAGTAAATTCTATCATCATCATCATCATCATCATCATCATCATCATCTCTCTCTCTCTGAATTCCCGTATCTTTTTCTTCATGACAGAAAATGTCTTACGATCATTCGCCATTCTTTTTTTGTTTTCATCATTAAACCTCGTCCCTTCCCCCTAGGCTTTTTTCTTATAAAAATGAAGCTGCTACGTTCGTGCCGTATCCCTCGCTGTGGTAATTGAAACGCGGGAGACGGAGGATATTTCGTTCGTAGGGCACTGAGGAGGGTGCATTTGGAACTCGTGCAGCCATTTTTTAATGTTTCCGGCTGTATGTTTGAACTCGGGAAAATTCTCGACAGCGGAAATTATTCATGGCGAGTCTCTCTTTCAAAGGCCTGGCTACGCTCGTAAAATTTCGTTTATTATACAATTATGCCAATTTTAGAAAATTAAATTTTTTCTATTCTCATCTCTCTATACTCGGAATTTTCATTCACAGAGAAATTATGCAAATTAACAATGTCACAACAATCGTGACAATATTGAGTGAGGTAAAAATAGTTTAAACTTCAAAGAACAACGAAACACAAAAAATCAAATTTCAAAGATTTTTTTGACACAGAGCTCGACAATTTTTTCTTAATCCACACAAACCCAAACAAAAATTATTATCACATCGTTGTCCCCATATATTTGACCATTTCATTCCAAAATATTCTTTCACCCCAATATGTGCAAATCTGATTATTATTATTATTTTCATTGTTATTCGAATGTTATTTACATTTTACTAATATTTTATTAATATTATTCGTCCAAATATTCTTCGTTTTTGATAAATCCTGAAACGAAAAATTCAACAATACTCCATGCACTGAAACTTCACGCCTCTTCCAATTCCTAATATCATATTTCTTTTTTTGTTGCCGAAATTACAAAAATGATAAGAACCAATCGTAATCGAGTCTTGTCAAATTTTTACCGAGGAATAGCCTCTACGACTAAAATATGTGGGGAATAAAGTGATACGCATAACGTGCAAAATGCAACGACGCCGTGACGTCAAACCGTATCTTTTCATGGCCAAGCGAAGCGGGACGCGTGCTTATTGGGTTACTGACAACAAAAATTTAATTCGCTCCAACGGACCGTGCATATCTCTAATGCCCTCACATTGACACACTTTACAGGAGCTTGTGTTAAAACCTAACGCGACTACCCTACCTTCCAGGATCAAAATTTTATCACGTCCCGTCATCCGTGTGTCGCCCACTCTTATCGCCAAATGTCATCGATATTAATTACGTAATTATTAACGTAATTATTTTATATTTTCACGCGAGATTTCGTTTTGCTTCTCGCAATGGGTAATTGAGGGAAAAGTGCAAATGTCAATTGAGATCTGGTCGTGTCGAGGGTTCGATTAAACAATGATAATAAAGCCCAGTGGCCGTAACATTTGTTGGAATTGTATTGGTTCCTTTGTAGAGACGAGATTCGAACTTATGCATCGTTGAATTAAGATATCGATTCCATTCGCTTTGTTGACGAACGTGTGTGCGTTTGACACATTGCTCATGGCAATAGCCCATGAGCACTGCGCGACGTATTATTCGTTTTCTATTACTATTTCTATACAGTAATGTCTATATATAATTGCACTCCTGTATACGAGCATACAAATTTCCTTGTAAAAAAAAATAGTTTCCTTTGACAATAACAATTATTTGTTTCAATTCAATCTACGACCTCGGTTGAAGTCTCCATCGTTGAAAAAACGTCGATCTTTTTAAATTTGTTTTTCTTTTTTTATTAAAAGTTTAAATTATACTTTTCACAATTGGCGAAAATCGGTAAATGGAAATCCTAAAAATGCGCGTGTTTCTTTGGCTTGATAAAAAACTGCTGATAAATGTTCGGAAGATTTACAGAAGCGATTCCATTTGAACGAAAGTTTAATTTTGTGGCTTTTGTCTTTTCCTGCAAAAAAATCATGAACCGCGTTGAGAAGGACTAATTTCAATCAAGAATTTGGTCTTCTTAATTTCTCAAACCTCAGATCTGAAACAATGAAACTGTCCAGTCAGATGGCAGAGACTCGACGATGCACGCCAAAATTTGTCGCAATTAAAATGTGTTTTTCGTAATGAAAATAAATCATTTTTCGTAAAACTTTAAAATTTTTACTTTTAAGAATGAACAGCTGAGTGAACATAACTTCTTGAATTTCTCGTAGCACAATGTTTACATTATACTTGGTAACTTAAAAAAATAATTTCACTTAATTGCTCGCCAGTTCGTTGAAAACAAAAATGAAACCATCGTTTAATTAATTTTTAATCATTAAAAACAAATAATTATTACTTAATTATTGATTATTAAAAATGACATAATCGTTTCAAGTAAAACGAGTAATAATGACTTCAAAGGAAATATCGTATAATCGAAGTAATATCGATACCAGCACGTCAGAATTATTATTTTTAATTATTTGCCGTACTTTTTCAACTTGACATTTTTTTTTTGCTTCTCCTCGGTTTTTTTCAAACTTTACTTTTGCGTGCACACGGTTTTTGTTCCAAGTATAAGACGCTTTTCAACGTTGGGCTTCGTATAACAAGTATACCTCGTCAGGTCGCAGCGTATGACCTCGTTGTTGATCCATACTCACGACCTCGTAAACGTTTCCTCCGCAACGTAACGCATTCTCGAGTAGATCCGCCCCTCGTAAAGATTGGATACACCTCCTCCTATTTTTCTCTTTATTTCTTTAACTTCCAAGGTCGCACCGTCGATCTACGATGATGAGATACATTTTGCCTCACCTTTCAATTCGTTGGGGAGACCGCGAATAAAATGGAAACGATTCACGAGCGAACGAAGACAGATGTATTGGAAGACTTCAGTTTGATAATCGAGTCCCATTGCTCCGTGTCAATACTTGGATGGGTGACTGTTCTCCAAAATTTCGTCCCGATCATCTGGAGAAAACACGTTTATTTGGGTTTGTTTGAGTAGCGCAAGTAACCCAATAGCACACACTGAAACGATCGAAACTTAGCCAAATATCGATGCTCCTAGGGATTTTAGTTTTCGATGCAAATGAAAACCCAACTCGCCAAACTCCACGTTGGGGAACGCCAACGGATTAATCATTTAACGAAATGGAAAGAGCTTCGTAGGGAAGCGTTGAGAAACGAAATTGTCGAAGCCAATACTCCGGAGGATCTACTCGAAAGTGGAAAGTGAAAAAAGGCAAGCGCGAATTGCAGCTGAAAGAGATTGGACGACGAAAGCCAGAAAGGGTGCAGTCAAGAGCAGTGGAAATGAAAAAATGGAGTAAATCCATCACGAAGGGAACTTGGCTTTAAAAAAATTGTTTTTCGATGTTAGATATGGTGTACAAATATGCAACAGTCATTCGTGGCTAATCTTTTTGTAGGGGTTCGATCGGATTTTTATATTGATTTGTACTTGAAAATCTTAAAAAAGTCAACATTTTTTTTGTGAAACGGAATAAATAGATTCAACACTTTCTAAAAATCGTTTTGAATAACTTCGCCGGAAGTCTACCGTAATAATTATTTATTATAGATTTATTATTCATATCCTTTTATCATTCATAGAGATTTTTGTATTTAAACATTTGACGTAGAGTTTTGCTACGATTAAATTCTTCTCGGAAAAATTCGTAATCAGGATTGTAAAATCGACGACTCGTTTGGATGGACGGATCAAAATTGATCCACTAGTGCATAATTTTTCTGAAAAATTACCAAATTCCTAGTGGAAATATCAAATTTCAAAAAAAAACTCCAACGACGAGAATAATAAAAATTACGAAATACGTTTAAACTTGAACGTGGACTCTGAACACGTGGCTTCCTTCCGAAATTCCCATAGGGCTGCTGTAGATCAGAGCTTTATACGATCTGGACCTTCTCCAACAAATTTCTCCACGGGATAGTCAGATTCGTAGAACGTATTTGACAGGAGCTCATCTCCGAAACCCTGCGAGACTTCTTTTTTCTCAACCTTCCTCCTGGTTCTTCTTCAACTTCTCTGGTAATAAATACGAGCCGTCATTATTTGTGGAACACTGAACGTTGCGAGTAGTACCGGCCTAACTAGCACGCTGCATTATTGAAGTTTTCAGAAAGCTCCAAAGTCGCGAGGCAGTAAGGCTGGTTCTTTTTTAGCTAGGGAGCTCGGGAAAGCGAATTTGATATTCGATTAATATAGTTGAAGCTTGAATCGTTGAAACCCAATCAAAATGAATTTTGATTCAATTTTGAAAATATTTTTTAGCAAATTAGAGCGATGTAAATGGATCGAAAATTTGTTTGGGTTTGTTTGGGTTTATTTGGGTTCATTGGGTTATTCTCATTGATCCGAAACCTAAACGGACAAAATATAATTTCGCGTCGTAATGACAATAATCAAAATTGAAACTATTTCTGATTTTTATTCAGTTTGTTTTATTAAATTTAATAAATGCAATTTATAATTCTACTTGTTCTATATGAATTCGACAAAAAATGTACAATTGAAATTGAACTATATTAAATTAAAAATTGAATCGAATTGAATTTCAATAAAAAAAATAAAATAGAAATTTGTTTCATTCGATCGTTACAAACTTTTCAACCCCTCGTTCGATAAACAAGTAGCCAATGAATTACGCAAATTGGGAATTCCATTTGCTTTTTCATCCATCGCTGGGTTGGTGATATTTATCCCTTGAGACCAGGTTGCAACGATCCAGATATATGAGGAGGAAAAATAATATGGGGAAATTGAAAGGTGGCGAAAGGTCAATGAGAGAAAAAACGTGGAAAGGGAAGATCTGAAAAAATGGCAATCGAGGGTGTGAACGCTTGTGACGAATAGTCGAGAGTGGGTCGAAATTCTTCGAGCTGCAAAACAGAGAGAGTTGAGAAACCGACGTTTTCATATTGAACGACTGCGACATCTAGCGGCCAAATGTCAAACGACTCTATAATCGAGGGTTGATGTATTCCTAATAAGGGTAGTTTTCTGGTGTCGTTAAAACCTCGCTAGAGGGCACTCGATCAATGAGACTTACCACCTGCAGTCTTCATACAGAATACCACCCGTACCGACTGTGGATCAGGATGTTAAAATTTTTCGCTTTAACAATATTCATCTCCGATCGAACTTGACCCTCTGCCAGTCTAATGATTCTGCCTGTGCGTTATTGTTGCTGAGGAAAGAAGCCATCTTTTACACTATCCGGTGGAAAGATAGAAATTCACTTATCAATTTATTTATCAATACTGTTATTTAAGCAAGTCTCTTGTAAGGGTCAAACAAAACTTTTTCGAAAATTTCTTTAATAAGAAGAAGACGAGTGAGCTCAGGAAACGATGTAATTTACATACCATATTATGAGATTGAAGTTCGCAACGTTGCAGCGCAATGAAAATTATTATTTTTCAATTCCTCTATTTTTTTTATCACCGAAATCGTAAGAAAAATCCCTCAATAATTATTCGAATCTTTATTAAGTCCTTACGATATTATATTTCAATATATTTGAATGTGTATTCGAAACACATGAAATTGTAAAAAAAGAAAGTATTTCGACGAGTATCAAGCCTGAGGTTTCCAAAGAAATTGTAAATCTCTGTATCAGCAGTTTTATCGTAAAAAGTTTTCAGACTTGCGAAAGAAAAAATGAACTTGAAAGAAATGAAAAAAAAATGAATGAATGTTCAGATTTTGCATTCTTTAGTCATATTAGTCAGCTTTGCTATTATTAGGGTTCGGCAATATAATAATAATTATTATTGCTGCTGATATAATTTCCAATTATTAAAAAAAAGACGACCCAATGAACGCGAATTTGGATTACGTGTTCGATCGCTCGTGTATTTAATTAAGCTACCATTCCGCAAAATATGAAAACTAGATAAGCGTGGGTGTTGCCAAAAATACATGTTTGGCCTTTCGGAACGTTTATATGTGTACCGGGCCAGTACGCGGTCGTAATTCGTTTCCAAAGGGGTAAACGCTCGAGCCATTCACCCGTCACATTTATAAAGTATCTATACAAACATACATGGCGGTGTACCAGGTGATTTCACGGTACAGAAGAAGCGAGGGTGTCGATAGAGCCTCTCTGATCCAAGTTCAATGGGATTTGATAGTCGATAAATTCGTGAACAAAAAAAAATCCCCTTTTGTCGCGGAAACTCACTTGTCAGCTTGAATACACAAGGTTGAGGTGTTTTTCACCGTTGCGACCATTTTTATTTTTCTACGTCGTTCGCCCTCGCATTTTTTTCGTTTCTGACAAATATTCCGATCGTAAAAAACGATCTCTTGATAAAAAAAAATCCTCACGTAATGTATTTTCGAATAAAGGATAATTTTTTTTATTTTCTTGACTGATATATATATATTTTTCACACGAAACAATTTCGATAAAAACGTGTTTGTAATTATGGTGAAGTAGAAAATGTACCAGGTGACACACGAGCACGCGAGAGATAGCCGAAATCTTTAAAACGTGATTTTTCAAGAATGAAACATTTTTATTCAAATTGGCGACTATGAGGCCCTCGGGATCATCGTTTTGAATGCAAACAATAAATTTCATCCCGATTGGTTAATCCGTTTCGGAGAAAAGTTGTTTTAAAATGTCGATGTGAACGGAGGCGTGTTCAAAAGCTTAAAGAAAACGCACAGTTCACGATACACTTTGATATTTATATGAATGAAGTTCGTTCGTATCCCTTCACGATCTTTTACGATCACAAGCCTTTCACATTTACCTCACACTTGTTATTTCGCAATTTCCATTCCCGGGAACCCCAGAAGAGCTTGTCCCTCAGCCACTTTTTCCTAATGCACTAACGTATAGTGTTTTCTTACGAGGGCACATAAAAAGACCCGTCGACACGGGCGGGGATATTTTTATCCGGCTTCAATTGTGTTCATCATCGGAAAGCCAGTAAAAATTGCTTCCCGTTCAGTAGTCTGTATGCAAACCAATACACGGCTAAGGGGTCACCTATCTGAGCAACCCATTGCAAATATAAACGGTCACCCATCCGTGTCAGGTAGCGGCGACCCAAGACATCGTTGCTTGACTGGATAGAGGAAATCACCCCAGCCGTATAACAAAGCCTGCTCGCGGAACTTTTATATCCATTATTTTTATACATCCGTATTTAACTCACATCGAGATATTCTTACAGAAATACTTTGGTCATCAATTCAAAAACGAATGTAGCCATGAAAACGCATTTTTTTGTTTTCAAATTTCTGCAACTGAAAATGTTTTGCTTATCAGAAAAAAAAATTTCCTTTTCGAAGTTTTTCTTTAAAAAAAAAGTTTTCTCTTTGGAAGTTCATTTTCAAGAAAAATAATCAGTTTTCAAAATGTTTTTCTCAATAGATTTTCTTCTGACAAAACAAGATATCTCAAATCGTTTTCTTTTTTTTTTCAGTAAAAATGATTTCTTTTCTGAAATCTTCTTTTCCACAAGAAAATGTTTTGAAAAAGGATCATTTTCGTTTTTCTAGAAAAAAGAAACAAAAGCTCGTTAATGTTTACAGGAAAAGACATTTTTTAGGATTCCTATATGTCGATTCAAAAAAAGTCATCTTTGATTTTTCTCGAAGATGTTGATAAAATCGTCAACCAGCAATTCCAAAAAAAAAAATGTTTAACGTTGAACGAAACTTCGATAGGATGGATAAATTCAATGACATTTTTAATGATCATGAGGAGGATCCATTTTCCCAATGACGACGAGATTTTTCACAATGATAAATCGCACACGGTCATTTATTTTAAATGTCATTCGGTCACGTGTTTTCCAACGAACACGATATAAAGGTTATCTCGACAGAGGAGAGTGTGTTGTTCGCTTTGACGAGAAATTTTTGTTCGACGACCACCCCTGTTGTGATAATGTACTCTTGTGCCTCTTTCACGTACGAGCTAGACCATACAGAAACATTTCCATCCTGTTTTTTGTTTCGTTTATTTACCGGAAGCGTGTACTTAATCGTGGAAGCTTCGGCGTCTGCGCCAGACTCACGTGTACCGTAGGGGTGGCTTTCTATACGTATGTTTCTCGTCAAGGCACTAACGAGGACGCTTGTAGTTTTGTCGAAGAAATCGCGCGCGATGGTCGACACTCCGATGCAACGGAACGCTCCCTTCGCGATACAAATTTTATTCGACAATTTAAGATTGGCAAATAAAGATTTGTTTCGTGCTGATAACTTTGTGATAAATCTGCGAGGATAATTAATTAATTCATTCATTCAACGCGTGATGTGAAACCTTGGAAGTGACGTCGATGCAATCCTCGATTTATCGTATAAATGTTATTCAACAATTCAAACTCGAAATATTATCATTATAATCGAGGAATATAAAATATTTTCATTAATCTCAAGAAAAAGAGATATTTATTTTGGCGATAATATTGTTGTGACAAATCATGGAGGATTTGAACATCAACTCAGTGAAAACGTGTGCAGAAGTGCCGTTGGTGATCCTTTAGAAATTGCCTTATATTTTTTGTGTTCATTATTAATTATATTAAAAAAAGAAAAAAAAAAAAAAACAGAAAATTATACTTAAAGTACATCTAAATGAATCGTCGGCCAATGTCTAGCCATGTAAAACGACGAAACGTTCGTAATAATCGGTCGAAGTGTTGCGAATAGAGTTGAAGAAAATTTTACAAAGTTCTCGTATAATCAAAGTTTCAAAATGCGGCGAGACGAGTCTCTCAATCGTTCAACAGGAAATAACGATTCCTCTCTCGTTTTTCGATGCCACAAATCGTACAAGAAAAAATAAATCGGCATCGGACAAGAGGATCGTCCGATGGCGGCTCATATCGATATTAATTAGCGTAACGATTGAACGTTCTCGAACGATCGAGTTGTTCTGGTTTGCTTCAACTTAATCTTTGCATACTCGCGTGATCGCTCCTCGTATGCTCAATGAATTTAAAGAACAAGGAGCTTTAAGAGATCCCTAAATTCCATTTGCTTTCAACGGTCGTAAATAAAAAGGGGAAACTTTCGGCGTCATGATTGGCCTGTGGTCTTTCAAGCCTCCGAGAAATGGCAAAGTTGAAATTCTTTTGGGTGAGTTATATCACGTTGCAATAAACAAAATTACGAGCTATTCGTATCGTCAGTGATTTCGGTAGATACGAGGTTTGTTCAAAAAAAGAGGTGACTTTTCATTTTTCTCGAAACAATAGTTATTCGTTCATCAATATTTATTTTCTCCATTTTAAAGTGATCGACCTAAGATACGAAACACTTGCGCCAGAGCTTTTTTCCATTCCTCGAAGCACTTTTGATATGCGCTTTTCGTTATGGCCTTGAGCTCTCCCAGCGATGCGCTCTTCGTCTCATCAATCGTGACAGGTTTCAGTTTTAGGAAGAGAAAAAACATCGCGGGGGGCCAAGTCCGATGAATACGATGGCTCAGGCATTGTTAAAGTGTTGTTATTCGCTAAAACAATCACGAACATTCAACGATGCGTTAACAGGTGCATTTTCGTTTTCGATAGCAAACAAATCGCCAAGTACACCAAAACGAGTCTATCCTCTATATCCATCGAAAACAAACTAAACGTGCGAAACGGCTGATAACGACAACATCCGTTGGGGACATATGTACCAACAAACAAACAAACAAAAAAAATTGAAAATCGAATGTACATAGCTTGTGAAAATTGAAAAGTCACCTGATTTTTTGAACAAACTTCATATATTTTTGTTTATAATATAACATTTTTTTTTTTTTTTATAAAAAACGATTAATACGAGCATCCTATTGTCATTTTCGAAAGTAGGTTACCGCGAGGTTAAGGGCTCCGATTAAATCGCAATATCCAAAAGTAGACGAGCGAAATCGAAACATACATTAACCGATGAACGACAAATAATTTATCGTTTCCCGGTTACTTGCGTTTAATATTTAATCGGCCCATTACCAGTTTCGGAACTACACGTGTTCCCCTTATGAATTGTTCGTTCCACGCCTCCACGATCTGCAATTCATGAACATATTGATTAGGAAAATACCCGGCAATGTTGTCGGCGCATTATCGTTGGGAAGGTTCAATTGCGTCTCGATCGATGTTTATCTCGAGGATCTGCGATTTTCTAGATAAACCGAACGATATGAATAAATTATTATTCACGTTGATGCACTAGTTCCTCGTTCTTAGGGACATCTCAATTATTCTCCTATTTTCCCCCTCGATCTATTAACGACAAATACGTTAGAGACCTTTTCTATGCTTTTTGAATCTTGTTTGACTCGACGATAATCGTGATTATTGATATTTCAGGGTGAATGAAAAAAAAATATATATATATTTCACATTATTTCATTTTATAAGCACAGTGATTGAGAAATCATTCAACATTCGACCAACAATTGAATCAATATTGTTATCAACTAATTAAAAGGATATTTATTACTTAACTATTCATTAACAACTAATGAAAAGGATATTTATTACAAAGGAAAACGTCTGGGAAGACAGAACTATTATTACTATTATTGTGAAAAATAATAATAATAGTTCTGTCTTCCCAGACGTTTTCCTTTGTAATAAATATCCTTTTTATTAGTTGTTAAAAATAGTGATGTCGCTTTTATCGCTATTATTGTTATTATTATTATTATTATTATTATTATTATTGTACAACTAGTATTGGTACATTTATTCTGCAATTATTGCAGATTTGTCATATGTTATATCTATTTATTATATATTTAATAATATACTAAATTAATATTAATACGGAAATTTGGGACGAAAAAAAAAATAATTTCTGCTGCATCCCAACGATGGTTCGTTATAAAGCTTAATTTATCATCAATATGATCGAAAAAGATAATACTTATAATAATTTGAAAAATGATGATGAATACATCGAAACATTTGATGGGAAACCATAACAAATTCCGGGAATACATCATGTTTCATTGGTACCGAAAAAAAATAGATGAAATCTCTTAATTGAAGGCTGGAATATATATTTAGATTTCGTCGAAGAGGCTAACGGACGATAATATTTGGTGATCCCTTTGAAAAACATTAGCGGAACTGTTGTCGCTTTTACCGCGGCGAGTGGTGAACGACGAGTGCTCTCGCACTCGACGACGCGTGTAAGCGTTCCATATCCTTCTAGAAGCATGCACGCGGTGCATGCTCGCGGTAAAAGCTCCTAAGTATATTACGCGCAATAGCGCAGTTCTTCGATATACCTAATACCGTGAAAAACGAGACTGCCAGGGTACAACGACCCTTGAACCAAGAGAAAATTACAGCAGAAGTTACACAGTCCATCACGCTAATTGCAAAACGCATAACCGCATCGTTCAGAGTTTACAGCGTTGAAAAAATTCATTACGATAATAACATTTTGTTGATGTTTTTTCGCGATCTCTCTTTTCTCACGTAGTTGAAGTATGCATCGTTCTTTCCTTTAATTCCTTATTTTCATATTTCTTCTTTTAAATTCCGTTTTTTAATTCCTTATTTTTATTTATTTATTTTTAATTTTTTTCTTCACTTCTTATGTTTATAAAAAAATTATAAAATTATAATATATATCACAGATTTATTGGCTATCGCTGAACCAGAATTTTCAAAATCGTTTCCTTAATTCGTGTAGTTCAAGTTTGCGAAAATTTGTCAAATTGATAAAAGATCGTTTTCGTTTAATCTCGACGATGCAAACCTCAGTGTCATTCTTTTTGAATCATAAGAAAGAAAAATTTATCCTCCGCGTAGTATAAAAATTTCACCGAATGTAAAACTTTTCATTTCGTTTACTAAAATTTCTTATTTCTCTAATTGTCCTTCCCCTCGCGCGTAACATATCGAATTACCAGTCACACTCTGTATATTGCAATACCAGTTTACACTTTTTGATATTACCAATCGAAATTTATTTTACATAGAACAACGACCGCTGTTCATTGTTGTTCATTTTACGTTTTATTCTTACGGTCTAAATGTTTAAAAATGTTTTTTTCTAACCGTCGTTTAAATATCCGTTAACAATAGAAATCTCTCACTTTCCACGTGTCTCAAAATAGCAACCATCAAATTCCACTGAACGATAACGATTATTTTTTTTGTTTTTACCAACCGACTCAAACCGAATCAAGTGTTATGAGATTTTCCGTGTGACTTCAAGAAAATCGCGGTTGTACTTTTGTCATAGCTGATAAACCGTTACTTCGGGAGAATCTCCGCATCAATGATGCAACCGGAAACGTCAGCCGGTAGTTTCGTTTGTCGTACGTGGACTACGATTCAGACATCGTTATTCAAGAATATTAAAATGATAATAGCGGAACGGTTTTAGCCTGGAACAGTCATCAACCGAAAGGTCATCTTGATGGCTAACGGAGGAGGAACGGGGAGGGGAGATGCGGAGGACGAACGTTTCGCCGCAATCGCAGGGAGGAATAAACGGGCTAAGGAATAGTCAGGGTGTCCCCTCTAAGTAGTCACAGTCGTATAGTCACCAAGAAAAGTCAGTGCGACGGGATCCGGAGTTGCAGTAGCGACGCGCAATGTGCAGCAGGTGCAATGACTCGAGAGAGGCGGTGACCTCGACGCGCTCGAGTACGTTCCTCTTTGCTCGCGAGAGAGGAAGAATCATACCGGCAGAGGGAGACAGGGGACTAAAAGATTGAGAGAACCTTCACCGGCGCACTCGTGGAAGGAAAATTAACGAAACGAAAGAAAAATAACGTATCCACTCGTGGCAAAACTAGACTCGTTTTTGCAAATCTTTTTTTATTTCTCGATATCTTGACACCTGCGTATATAAAGTATTTCAAAAGTCCCTCGTTTTTGGCAGTATCGGTCAACCACGAAGAGTTTTTCCATTTTCATTAAAATGTGCGTTTAAAAGGTATGGAAAAAGGTATTTACTTCGTTATACATTTAAGTTGACTGACACGAGACGCTCGTAGCCCCGAGTCGGCGGGATGAAAATCGTCATTACATATGCTACTTCATAGGACAAGTTTCCAACGAGCATTTTAGGTATGTACAGCCGGACGTTGATTTATGAAGGAACGGAAGAAGAATGACGCGTTGAATATACGAATGGAGAGTGTGCCGAGGGCAAAGTGTATCGCAATGCGAACGAATGTAGTTCATTACCTACAGACCTTATGAGCACATACGCGTGTGTCCATGCTTTTATATAAATATATAAATAAAAGTATATAAATAAAGATCGCAATCGTCTGTATGCATTCCTCATCCCATTATAATCTTGATAACAAATAATCTTGAACCCAAACAGTTTCTTCACTGCATATGCTATATAATAATAATAATAATAATAATATTGATAATATAAATATATTTATATTTATATAAAACATGCTAGAAAGTGGACGTCGATGTATTTTAAAGAACAGCAAAAAGATAAATTGGTAAAGAATCGCAAAATAAGAAAGCATTCATACATGTGCATCATGGGAACCAGTATAATCATGGTAAAATTAATGTCGATCGAGATTAAAAAATTAGAGCTACAAAACAAAATGTTGAGAGGCAGGAAAAAGATTCGAGTACTGAGTCTGCGAATGGGCATTCCGGAAATTGATTATTAGTGTTATTACTATTCATTATTTTCGTTATTATTTAGGATTGTCATGATTATCAGTTTTGATTAATATTTTTTACGTTACGATATTAGTTATCATTGTTGCTGATATTATTATTATTATTATTAGTATTACTATTATTAATGACACGTGAGAATTAAATTGCAATCCATATAGTTTAATTTTTATGGCAACGAATGACGGGGGCGACGATTCCCTGGCGAAATGACGACTGCCCGCGTAAATGTTAAGCCACACATGGTTCACGGGAGTTGGGTAGGTAGAATGTCCCAGGGACGAGAACTGTGCTTTAACTTTCACGTGTAACTCATATACAGCGATATCACTGCGGTCTCGATTCCTCCGGTCCCCCTATGTTTCTCTATGCACGCGTGTATCGAGTTTGAGCTGGATTTTGATGGACCATCAGGTGTTTTGAAGTTCACGAGGAGTGACGTCACAGGAACACGAGCACTTGTTATATTCGTGTTTTTTTTGTTGTCATGGATTTTCGTTTTTCGTACGTTTGGATTTTTGGGTATCTTTTTTTTTGTATTTTCTCCATTTCTAGTATTTTTCGTTTTTTCGAGTGGTTCATGTGTTTTTAGTATTTTATTTTTTTCGAACATTTCTCAGCTTTTTTTTTTCTACGAGCATTTTCTTTTTTTTTTTTTTTGTTTTTTTTTTTGTTTTTTTTTTTCTTCGTGCTTTTTCTTTTTTTTTTTTTGTGTTTTCTATTTTTTAAAATAATTTTTTATATACCTTCCGAAATAATCCGTCTTCTTCGTGAATAATTTATGGTTTTGTTCACGTGTTCTTTTGTTAAAGTAATCATTGTTAATAGTATTATTTTAGTCGTATTACCCCAACGTCGCGAAACGTTATTCTTCAAGTAGAAGAAAGAGAGAGACAGAGAAAGAATAACGTTGACTTACTCGTATATGGAGGCGTTGTGAAAATGGCACAATTCCCAGTTTTTCCAATTTCACGGATGACAATTTTATAGCTTGATTCGTGTGAACCCATGAACCCAGCCAAACATACGTAACAATGTAGCATGTATAAGAAATCGTAGTATAAGAAATCGTGTATTTTATGGCCTGCACCTCAATAAGTGCCACACGAGACTCATACACCAGCACACGCTTGTCTGGCTATTAATCTTTTGTTTTTACTTTCTGTTTACGTCTGACGGTCTACACGTACGATCTTGTTCTTGAATCTCCTCTGCTCCTTCTTTATTTTTTTCATTTGCTCGTCGTTTCAACAATAATTGATCGGCGTGTCTACCTGCGCTGTGATAATCAATTTGTTTTTTCTATCGCTAATCTCGCTTGTCGAATTTGTAGTAAGATCTCATAATTAATACGCTTCCGTCCACTTCGAAATTTTGAAACCACTATTCTCTCAAACGGCCGAACCAATCCGTACGAAATTTGTTTTATGCATTAAAAACAATGGCACCGAGGGCCTCCTGCTAACCATTTTTGATAAAAACATTTCATCCTCGAAAAAATCGCTATGATAAACCAAAAACACGCCTCCGTCCACTTCGAAATTTTAAAACCACTATTCTCTCAAACTTCTGAACCAATCTATACGAAATTTGTTGTCTGCATTCAGGACGATGGCACCGAGGTCACCCCGGTCACTATTTTCGATGAAAACGTTTCATTCTTGAGAAATCGCGATTTAATACGTTTCGACTATCTCTCTCGCACTTGTGTGCCACGTACGTCAATCTTCGTCATTCCCTTAATCGAATATTCGGAAATATCTTTATACATAACGGATGAAATACGTCGAGTTTCTAGTAACCCTGTAGACTCCTATATCCGTCTACCTGTATATCGGTGTAATACGCACGTCACGGTGTTTCTTCGCTTTCATCTATTACCTGCATTATGCAGCAGTTGCAATTTTATATATAAGATTCCGTGACGAGCTTCTTCACGGCAAATGCATAACGTTTTGCCAGTTTATACACACAAACACAACACGCATGCTCCTATCGTGTACATCTGCTTTATATATATATATATATATGTCTGTGGGTTTTCCTGGGTGGTGATAGGACGGCACCGTTGCTCATGGTCCCATGAATATCTCCCTAGTGCCTGCTCACGTGATATATATACATATATATATGTATAAAATATAAATATGTCGGGTAGCCAAGGAAACTTCCGGAAATAAAATCGCCCTAACCTTGGAAATTCTCATTGTGATGAAATAAAAGTACGCGAAAAGAGATGCAATCGTTCCTCGATGTTTTTCTTTATTTGACTGATGGGAAACATCGTCACGCGTCCTTTCACGAGAACAACGAGCCAATCAATTTTCCCGCGGCGATCATAAATAATAATTGTTATTGTTCGCCGACGGGTTACCTATCGAATACCGATCTTTATCTAACTAATCATCGGTGTGCAACGTATGCGATGTCTCGAATATTAATATCATCATTATGTTTTTGTTAACTCTCGCTTTCGTATCGGCGATCGATATTACGCAAGGGCCCCACGAAATACTGGACTGAAATTGAATTCATTGTTTCTTCTTTTTTAATCAACTTGTG
The DNA here is from genome assembly GCA_030523105.1 of Ophioninae sp. A BG-2022a. Lineage (NCBI taxonomy): Eukaryota > Metazoa > Arthropoda > Insecta > Hymenoptera > Ichneumonidae > Ophioninae sp. A BG-2022a. The sequence continues at coordinate 1,082 of JAPYZI010003077.1, read as the reverse complement.
CGAAAGGAGGAGATTCTAATTCTTGATCTGTATATCCACGTGCATACAGGGTGTAACGCGAGGAATGAATCAAACGGAATTGAATAATCAGAGACATCTGTATCTATCGGTGCATAATTGTTTTTGGTTCAAAAATTATATTGGTTCTTGTAATATTTTTGTTGGTTTGTTAGGGAAACCGGTTTTGGAAAAAAACTTAGGAAAATGTACCTGATTCGAGAACAATGCTCTTTTTCTTTTCCACAAATAGTATAATAAATAACAAACAAATATTAAAACAAATATTTAAAAAGAATGCTTAAAAAAGAAACCGAGTTTCTTTCTATTTAAAAAAAATATAGTATTATACAATGTTTATCAAATTAAAAAAACAGTAAAAAACAATACAACAAAACAAACAGACCCAAACAAACATATACAATGTTTATCAAATAAAAAATACAGTATTATACAATGTATTATTATTAAAAATACAGTATAACAAAAGTATAGAGTTTCTTTGTATTTTTAAAGTATTATTAAAAATACAGCATTATAAAATGTATTATTATAAAAAATACAGCATTATAAAATGTATTATTATAAAAAATACATTATTAAAAAAAAAAAGAAACGGACTTCCTTTCAATTTTTTATATATTATTTCTTTCATTTCTATTTTTTTTAAATATTAAACATTATCTCTTTTCTTAACGTATTATCTCTTTCTTTTTCTTTCGCTCGCATGGAAGTGGAAAGCCGGATCGACGCGATATGAAACGCCGTGTAGATCGCCGGGAATCTTTGTAACACAATTATACGTATATAATGATTTCCTATGCGCGGCTAGTCGAGACGTTGCACACCTGCTACGCGTTCTCGAGTGTTTGCCGGGAAGCGCGTCACGTATACACGAACGTTAACCCAGTACCTAGAGAAACACAACACGGTACGAAAGACTCGCCGCAACGTATTTCGTCACGCCAGACCGATCCACCGCGACTCCTCGTACGGATATCCTGGGGGGGTTGTACGATCCTCCGAGCGCACTTTGAACAAAAACAAAAAAAAAAAAAAAGAACGGGCGCACGCCCAGGCGCCCC
>JAPYZI010003076.1:0-19533 GCA_030523105.1 Ophioninae sp. A BG-2022a | reverse complement strand
GGGGTATGTATGGAAAAATTTGCAAAAATCGATGGTCGAACTTTGAAATTCTGCCAAAAATCGAAAAATCATCGGATTTTAATTATTAAAAAAGGATTTTGAAGAGAAAATCATACCGAAGAGATTGAGCACAGAGTGGAGCGCCAAATCCTAAAAGGAAAAAAGTTATCGATGATTTAGTGAAAAAAACTTATTCTGCTCAAAAATCGAAAAAATTTTTTGATTTTTAATATTTTTTTTAATGGTGCATTACGATGTAATTTGATCCCCTGAGTACGAATCTACCATTCATTTTCCCCAAAACCCAAAATTTCGATGCAAAAATCGTAAGAAACTACTAAAAACACGATTTTTTTGCTGTGTGCGGTGCTTTCGACGAAATTTCGATTATATTCGTCGAATGTCCAATCGAAAATTTTCCGATGATTACAAATATGCCCGAGCTTTTGTCGAAAGTACAAAATTAGACTGGGAAAATGCAAAAAACCTATGTAAAATATTTTTTGACAACCCGATTACAAAAAGTGGCGGGGATGCTAACTTTGCGGCGGTCGTCCGTAACAACTGCTCGCTCGAGACGCCGCCAGGCGGTAGTTTCGGTCGCAAAATACTCGTCTTCAAGCCGCTTATAAGAACTGTCTGCCTATGTACGTCTGACTTCGTTGATTAACGTTAGGTGTGTTTGTGTGCATATATATATATATATATATATATGTATACATGTAGGGATCCGTGCGATTGTCGCGCCATCCTGGTTATTTCAGCTACATTTATTTATCGTCACCCTAGCGTAATTGGGAGTTCCGTATATAGTTTCATCTTAATAATGCCTCATATTCTCTAGGCATTTTCATAATCAGTCTATTACAATAAATTGTACACGTGACTATTTTTTATTTGTCGCGATTCGCGCGAATCACGGAAAATGTTTTGCTCCATACCTAAATAGCTAACGCAAACATTTTTCGAGACGACGAAGCGATGCAAGATGACATTGAACTAAAAAAATGAAAACAAACATTTCTGTCCACCATGGCGCGCAAAGAATTTTCTCGTTATGATTTGACCGGTGAGTTTTGTTACTGTCAAATTTATTCCCGTGTTTGACGAGTTATTGTTTGAAGGAAAACTAATTAAACCGATTTAATAATATGCATGTTGAATTTACTAAAAAAATTAAAACATCGAAGAATTTTATTAAGAATCTTTTGTTTGTAAATTCTGTCAAGTTTGTTTTTCAATTTTAGTAAATACTTTTACGGAAATTAATATTGCTATCGGCTTTATGAGAAATTACATTGTTGATACCGGTGAATAGAAAATAAAATGTTGTTTTAAAATGAAAGTACCTTGTGTCAAGAACAAATGAATTTGGCATAACGTTAATTGATTGTACGATAAAGAAGAATCATTAAACCCATAAATCCATTTACATCGATACTATTGCAGATTATTCAAGCGGCGTCACTGAAAGTAGGATAAAGTTTTTATGCTTCGATTTAAGCAAAAAAAGTCGAAGGGCCCAGTTGATATGGTGCTCCGCGGGTGTATTTTTCTTTTATTTGATGTACGGATATTTGCAAGAGCTGATATTCACTTTGGATGGTTTTCGGCCATTCGGCTGGTACCTGACGCTTCTGCAGTTCGCGTATTACACGATTTTTGCCTGGTTTGAGATCCGACTGAGAGGAATATCCAGATCTATACCGTTTAGTACTTATTTGATTCTGGCGTTTTTGACGCTGGGTACAATGGGCTTTTCCAACAGTTCTCTGGGATATTTGAACTATCCGACACAGGCAAGTAGAACGTCGGAAGATGGGACGTTGACGGATCCGTTATGAAAATTCAAATACCGTTCATTTCAGGTGATATTTAAATGCTGCAAACTGATACCTGTACTCATAGGTAGCATTATCATACAAGGGAAGAAATACGGTATACTGGATTTCGTTTCGGCTGGTTTGCTGTGCATCGGACTTGTTCTGTTTACTTTGGCGGATAGTATGATATCGCCACGTTTTGACAAACTGGGAGTCGTAATGATCAGTTGCGCCCTGCTCTGCGACGCAGTCATTGGTAATTTGCAAGAAAAAGCGATGAAACAACACAAAGCTTCCAATACCGAAGTCATATATTATTCGTACGGTATTGGCTTCGCTTATCTGCTGATGATACTCCTTTGCACCGGACAACTTGTCAATGGTGCAGCGTTCTGTTTCCAGGTGATTCATTCAATTTTTTCTGACTGATCTTCCGAATACCTTTATATTGTACCTTTATGATATATACCGATATATTAAGCTCGTAATTATTGGGGTTTTCTTTTCACTCGATAACGTCAAAAAAAAAAAATGTGTGTGTCACGAGACAATCCAAAAACTGCAATATCCGGTGTACAGTTTCCTCTCTCTTCTACATTCACCACTAATTTTAAGTATATATTTATTTCTAAACTCAATTTATTTGTATTTCTTTATTTTATTTTATATAATTTTTAAGCTTTATTTGAATCGATCGAATTTATTTCATATATTTAAAAACTTAATTTATTTTATTATTTTTAATAATTATTCATTCTCATTTATTTTCACCATATTAGGTGAATTTTATTTATAAACTTTTTTTTTTCTGCTCTGTTACAGCATCCAGTCGAGACTTACGGATACGCTTTTATCTTCTCGCTCTGCGGTTATTTCGGAGTGCAGATAGTGCTGACACTGGTGAATTGTTGCGACGCGTTTATCGCTGCAACTGTGACGACGTGTCGCAAAGCGGTGACGATATTGATAAGTTTCCTCCTGTTCTACAAGCCCTTTACGTTTCAGTACCTGTGGTCAGGTTTAATCATCGTATTGGGTATTTATTTGAACGTTTGTAGCAAGAACAAACGTAAATTCGATTACCACTTTGAGCCCTCCGTATCGTGGTCCCGTTTTCTGTCCCGTTTCAAACGTCATAATCGCATTCAGAGTCACTTTACGACAAACGTGTAATGTCAAACTCGGACACGACTCAAGTTCCGATTCGTTTCCAAATTAGCCATTCCACCAAACGCGGAAATCAAAACGGGCGTTCTTCGCGAAAAAATTCCCGAGTTCAAGGGCATTAGCATGAATTTCGTAACGTATAAAATTGTAAAACACTACGATACAATACAATCACGAGAATTCACAGAGATGTTTGTAAATGATTTATTTATTACGTTTACCGTCGACGATAAATTGTCAGCATGTATATATACTTGACGACTTGACAATCATTAAATATGCAACCAATACGAATTAAAACAGAAAAAGAAAGAAACAGGTTCTTTCACATCACTTATTCTCGTTTCGGCTTTATCTCCGTTTCATTGAATGAACGAGATCAAGTTCGTACGTTTCTTTTTTTTACTCATTTATTTACACGAGACAATAGTAGTAATAGCAATTATATATATATATATATATATATATATATATATATATATATATATATATCCAAACTGAATCAAAAAAAATCTACACGACAGGATTAATGTAAACGAACGTCGGTCCTTATTGGTCTGCGTACTTCGTATGTACATAGAGAAAATTACTTACAATTCGTATTGTGGAAATATTACTCACGTATATTGCTGCATTATGCCGAAGTATGAATTTATTATCTCCACGTCCAGTATTGGGATAATCTTCGCTTAGATAATTATTGAAAACGATTAGAAAACAATGTCTCGTTAACGGAGCATAAGAAAGCGGGGGTTCTCTCTGTTCGGTCCCCCTCTCTCTTGCTTGTACGATGAACAAGCGGGATTTAATGCCTGCCTTGCGCGCGCTCGCTCGCGCAGCCATCTCTGTCGCAAATTTGGAGTATCTTTCTTTCTTGTTTTGTTATTTATCGTGTAATTGTCGTGAAATGTAAACCGTGTGAGATCATCAATGCTAGATCATGTTTCGTGTCTCTGTAGGATTTAGAACTTCGCGCGTTCTTTCTTTTCTTCTTTGCGTTTTTTTTTTTTACTTTTCCATTTTCTTAATACAAGTAAACCTTCGTATCGAAAAGAATACGATTAATTAACGCGATCTTACTTATATGAGCGCACACCGTGTCGAGGACGCCGATGACAGGAGAGTTAATCCAGGAACCGCCTTCCTGTCAGATGTCGAATAACGCGCGGATTCGCACCCCTTCCTCTCTCCTCTCTCGCTCGCTCGCTCGCTCGCTCGCACACTCTCTCTCTCTCTCTCTCTCGCTCTCGCTCTTTCTCTCGCCAACCTCGGTCCTCTATCTTTTGCGATCATTGGAACCGCTACGCCGCGAACGTGAACGACGACCGTGGCTTCCGCTTCTCGAACGCCTCGACCTTCAGGAAAAATAGGAAAATACGAATGATGATAAAAATTTGTGAAAGCCGGTTTTCGATCGGTCATGATACGTTGTAACAAACTTGGATAAAACTATGGAATCACGGCTTCAGCTTAAAACCGATCGAAAGTTTTTTCTAATTTTTTGTATCGTTAAAAAATAATATCCTATGTAATATTTGGCGGGGAGGTCGAAAGTTTTCATAAAATTCACAATTTGTGAGATTTTCAATATTAATAACACAGGGGATGAAATAAAGTATTAGCGGGCAGTTGACATTTATGTTGAAGCTTGTATTTGTTTGGGTTTGTTTGTTTGGTTTAGATGGTGAGATTAAAAAAAAAGATTAAAAACGAAAAATCATGTTACATGTTTCTTTTTTTACCATCCACCGTGATGAAACTTTTTAACTATTTTTAATTCAATATTAAGACTTCCCCCACTTTCATTCAACATGTAATATCGGTTTTTTTATCCATAATAATAAACCAAGAAACGTTTCGACCGATTCAGAGCTTGAGCCGTAGGTTCTGTAGTTTTATCCAAACTCTGTATATTCAAAAATATTGAGGAATGAGATTTAGCAAAACGAATAAGATGGAAAGGAAGGTTAATTAATACCTTTTTCCACGACTACGAGACCGTGATCTGGACCGTCTCCTCTCTCTGTCTCTGCGATCGCGTTCGCGATCACGATCGCGCTCGCGTTCTCGATAACTCAGTCCTCTACTCCTGTCGGACCTGTCCCGATCCCTTTCACGATCCTCACGGTCTCTCTCTCTGTCCCGCCTGTCTCTGTCCATCATCGTTTCCCGTTTCTCCTTGCGCCTCTCCTCAACGGTCTTCTCAAGGTCCGCAAGCTTCTCCCTTATCTTGATAAAGCCAAGATGCAATTTACCACCGAAATGATCGGCCAATCTTCGATCGTTGTCGTGAATACCAAGATAGGCGCTGCAGACTTCGCAAACTCGTAACTTTTGTTGCTGATAACTCGAAGCTGGCATACTGTTTCTGTATTCCTGTTCGGCCTCGTTTTTCTTCTTTCGTAACTCATCGATTTCGCCCATCAGCTTCATCGACTCCTCAACGAAGCCTTCCTCCCCGAGCTCCTCGGCCTTCGCCAATTTCTTGCCGATCTCCTCGGCAAGAACGTGAACGTTGTTCGCCTTTGCTGCTACCTCGGCACTGAGCTCCTCCTGCGTTTCGGCCAAACGTTGCTTCGCTTGCTCCGTCCGACGATCACAATCGGCGATAAAGTTTTGAAGATGTTCCATCGCCTGAAAATCAACGAAATAAAAGAGCTCGTTAGAACTTGGTGGCAGACTTGACACTCGCGTTGATGGAACCTCGAAATTTTGAATTTGATATTTGGAAGGTAATTTCAAGAGCTATTTTACTCAGGATTAAATTAAAGCATTACTGGATTGTGCCCGGAGTCCGAAAAATTCATCGAAAATAAGGCTACTCGTGAATTCACGAGTCTAAATAATGGCTATAAATTAAATTGTTAAATGGTTATAAATTAACACTCGCAAATATAAATATTCCATCTTCAATTATAATTCAATTAAATTCAATTCAATTATTATTATATATTATATAATAATGAATAATGAGCTAAAAACTCAATGTATATTGAGTTTTCCAATGATTAATTATTAGTTCAATCATAGATAAAATAAGAGACAATGATATTCCCATATAAGTGGAAAATAAATAAAAATATAAAGAAAAGAATACAAAAATACAGTATTGCGAGAGGTAAATTGAGAATATTCGAAGAATATAATCAATTCTTCGTGAATATAATTATAATATCGTAAAGTACTCACATCGATGTCGTAAAAGTGATCCTTTTTTTTCTGCGCGGCCTCGTAGTCAGCCCGCAGTGCCAAGTCGTGAATCTGGGGACAATCTCCCAGGTCCATACGCTACGATTGACAAATCATACGAAAATTTAGTGAGCTAAAAAAATCACTGGAGTGAAACTCGTCCTTACCACTTGCAAAAAAGTAATTGCTTTACAAGAAGAGGTAAAAGTATTTATCACAGGCCCCCTTGATAAGTGAACATATTTGGATTTTCAGAATGGACGATACGTGATAATTAAGATTGGACAATATCAGGATATCGAGAGATACGTAATATCCGTATAGCGATGAGCGAACAGATTTGCAAAAATTCTTAGAAATTGGCAGCCTATAGAAGTTCATCGATTTGCAGACCTTCGATTTAAACGTTCATTATTTGGACTGTTTTCATTTTTCTCATTTGATTGCTTTTTTTTTTTTATTTTTCAACGCAAGTCTTTTACCCTCTCCGGTCGAACCCTGTTTCTCATTGCAGCAGATATTGTGTTTACACACATATATATTTATATTTATATATTCATATATGTGTGTGTGTATATATATTTTACATATGTATGCATACGTGAAAAAAAACAAACATCACGTATGTAATATTACAGTTAATCATGTGTAATGAAAATTACATTTGACAATGAAACGTAATAGCTTCTATAGTAGAATAGATTTTTTTATTTTATTTTCACTTACAAGAGTGGCAACACGTCTCCGCCTGACGCGAGAATGCGATGGAAACGATGCTACAATCAGCACACACACCTTAAGATTACATGTTCATCACACAGTTCTATGAGACAACTTACAGCCTAATTTATAGTAGTACCAGTAGTTTTAGAATGTATCATTAACAATTTTCATAATAATCGTCACGTTGTGATCCAGCGATGGGCAAAAATCTTTCACGATTCTCCTCTCCCATGTTTCTTTTTTTTTGTCTTTTTTTCGTCGAGATTAAAAATTACCGTTTACCATTTATCGTTGAAAACTGATCATGAATACCCTGAATTTAAGGTATTTGAGATCGTTGCGTTCGACGAGGGGAGAAAAATGGAAAAAGAAAAATCGATTCGTCGCTCACGATCGAAAAACAATAATGTCTCGAACAATCGTTTTTCCTTCTTTTTAACCCATTTCTTTATCGAAACGTAATAACCGATCAACGATATTATCTTATTAATCGATTTCAATACGTACATCGGGAAGTTGGAAGAATTTTCGTAACGGTCTTGCAGTAATGCTCTCGCGGGACCGATTCCACACTCGTTTCCTGTATACTTTTCGCACCATTGCACGACCTTCGTCTATTTATTTATCGTAAATCTTTTCTTCTCTCTTTTCTTTTTCTTTTCTTTTCAAAACAGTGACAACACAATGTTTCGTTCATTTACCGAGTCGAAATACGCGTGGTCGTCAAATTTCCGTAGTCGATTATTTCTTCTTTACGTTACGATAGCAACCACGAGACATGCAATGAATTATTATAGTTGCCGGGATTAGAAAGATAAAGAAAAAAAAATGCGAATGTCTGTACAAAGCCAGAGAAACTCGAAGTGAACATTTCAGGATCATTTATCACGAAGCTAACGATCGATCGTTAATAAAAAAAAAAACAAAAATTTAGAAACTTATAATAATAATAATAACAGAGCAGTTTTCCAAAAAAATAATAACAATAACAAAGCAGTTTTCAAAAAGAACAATTGCCAACTTCTTTTCTCATTTGTATTCCTTATTTATTCAAACAATAAAACTTTGATCAATCGCTTCGACGAAACTTCTTTTTCTACACAATTAACTCAATCTTAAATGAAAAAGTCGTAACGCGTGCAACGTATTTTTTTGGTTGCGCTTTGATAAAACGAGACGTAAAAATCGAAACGAATAAAAGTTGAATAAATATTTCTTAGCGGACGCTCTTGAGTCCAGGGCTGATGTAAATCCGCTTTGTACGTAAGACTGCCAGGTAGTCATTGAAATTAATAGCTATGCATTCTGGGTTTGATTCGTGATATTGTAAACGTGAATAAAAGCGTGTTCCGGGCGTTCTGGCTATCGTCATTATTCGTGTCCTTTAATTTTTCCTCTTTTGCATTTTTTTTTCTATTTTTGTCGCTGTTGTTGCAACAAATTGATAACGAGATTTTTGGCTGCTATTCAGGCGGTACGATAACGATTCTTACTTACAGATTGTTGCATTGTTTCCCATACGCCCCTATTTTCCAAGGCAACTAAGACTTGCATACAATAATACTCACGTACGAAGCAACCTTACATCTCATGTCAGCCCGTAAATTGCATTATCAATGATAGGCGTGACGGAATGACACGTAACGTTTGTGCACGTGTGTAAAACGTACACGCACGCACATACACATATATGCATGTTTCGTTGACGTTTTCATTTTTTTTTCTTTTTTTGGTTATTTTAGTTATAGTTGAAATAAGTCTTGGTATTGTTACGCTACTCACCATAGCGCTCACTTAGAACAGGCCACACTAAGCTCTTTCTATCGGCAATATCATCTATGTAAGACAGGTTTCGGTTTGATGGGAAAACAAATAATCATATCTTTGAGATATCGTCGTTAAAGGTAAATGAAGAAACGAGGAAGTGCCCCATACACACAACAGATTATTCAACTATAATTTTTCTTTTTTAGCGAGTCGCGTCAAAATGAACTCGTAAACTTTCCAAATTACGGTTTTCACTCTGTTTTTGTCTTCCGTCCATATATGATCAGATGTTACTTTTCTTCACGTGAAATTTTAGACAATGAAAATATTTATGATCCAGCATTTATTTTGACGTTTGATGTTTGAGAGATTTTTTTTTATTATTTTTTTGTACTTTCAGTGGAAGAAATAAAACTTGAAAAACAGACGTTCCGTTCGAGTTGAGTTAGCCACTTGTTTTCTTTTTTTTTTTTTTTTTTTGAATTGCCAAGATATTTTTTATACGGAGTATGAAACATCCAATACAGATTTCCTTTGAATTATTGCAAAGTATCAATCAAATATTTCTGACGACTTGTGACAACGCTGACGAATGAAATAAAAAATGGAAATAAATGGTAGATGTAATACGTACGCGTTTTGATCGAATTTTCTGTTCTGTTTCTTTTCTCTTCGGTATCTCTGTCCGTTATTTTCTGTTTCTCAATAACTTCGGTTTTCGTTTATTTTTTATTTTTGATTTTTTTTTTCTGTACTTACAGGAACGCGTGTATGTGTGTGTGTACGGGGGTGACAATAACAACATACAATTGTACAATACATTATGTAAATGATATTGTACAAGTGGTATGATATTGGAATATCGCTTGTCCAGAGACTCTCTGGAAATAGAACTGCAGCGTGATTGTCGATTAGTCAATTCCACCATCTCTCTCCATTTAACATATCAGAGGCCGTTCCAACCGGAGCTGAATGGCTCTTCTCTCTGTCATGGATTCTTTAAAAATTTTAGTGGAGTATCGTGGAGCGTAGACAAGAGAAGAACTTCCGCAATGTTTTGTTATACATTTAATGATCGTGCTTTCCACGTATTCATAGTTATACTTTGAGTGCTGTCGTCGTCGGGGTACGATCAAGATTTTTATAAGTGCCACGAACCTTCCTCCTGTGTTTTTCAATGTCAATCATCGATACGTAATCGTTGAAACGAAACAGTGATACGCTTTCCTTCAAAATATATATTCGACATTTTACCGGAGGAAGTGCATTCGTTTCCGTACTCTTTATAAACGTGTGCAAAAAAATATAAAATTCAGGACGCGTCGAGAGTGTCGTGCGAATATTTGCACTGACTGCAACACCTTTTTATGTCGTATCCGTAAATCGTATTTGAACGATTGTGGAAACTGAGCGCGTCGTAACTACGGTCCTCGTCGTTGAGGCCTGTACTATTAACGTGACTCGCGAGAAGGATCTCAAGCTGATAATATCACAGATTATTTCGACAAAACAATTCGAAGCAAAGTGTCTTTCACGGTTACTTCATCAATTAATCCGAAAGATTCTCGAAAAAGAATAATCATGTTGCAACATCGCGCTTAAGGGTATGGAAAGTGTATTCTGTGCAGTGTGAGGAAAAAAAACGAGGCAAGAGTAGAAAGTTGCTCTTCTCTTCATTTTGTCCTTCGTGTTATTTTGAATTTTCATGTTAGTTTGTTGACAAACGATATACTCACTGTCGACGAAAGAATCTCGTGTGGGCAGCATGCTAGCAGGAAACTCTTGCAGACCTTCGGATCGGAGTATTTCACTTGAAATTTGTTATTCTCACCTGCAAAATATGGGAAACTTTTTATTCTTTGTATCGTTCGTTCCGTCTTACAAACTATTCCCCTTTTTTCTCCTTAACGTCATAATTGAATGTTTGGGTCGAGGACATACAGAAACTACGGAGAACTTATGCGAGTTGATCCTAAAATGGATACCGAGGACCATGGTAAATGTCTCGTGGCTCTGAGAAACTGAATTACATCTGCACCAACAATGCTATGACTCATCGGGGTGTCATAGAGAAAGACCTAAGTTGTAAAACCACACCATAGCGGCCCCAGGTTCGTTTCCTTGTCATAGAGCTATGTGACAATTAGCTGGGACATAAATAACAATCTAGAGTTTGCTCACACAAGGTTCCGTCTATCTGTGCGCAATTGGAGCTATGTCATATATGTATTGTCTTGAAAACCAAGAAGTTAGGATTCAAACTGAAGTCATCGGGAAATGTAGTGCGATGTAACACAAAACAGTGGTGGGTGAAACGGAGCACTTGGTTAAATGAGCATAGCGCACATATTCGAAAGAGTACACGTTCGAATTAAGGAAACACGGAGTGCATGTTTCTGTGTGTATTTACGAAAAATCGAAGTTTTGAAATAACAGGATGAAGTATTCTCTGGGATGTAAAGATCGATCGAATATTTTGTTCACCCATATTGGAAACATGCAGTTTACGAGGGAACGCGCATCGCTCCACGTTTCGGTGGGAATATTGGGAAAACAATAAGCATCAAAGGTTAAACACGCCACGTTCTCCCTCCAAGAAGGGAAGCCTATATTTCGTCTCATCGCGAACTAACGCTACCTGCATTCGGAAAAAAAAGAAAGTTGGGCAGATCTGCCGAACACAATATACAGAACGTTGTGCATACCCACCATTACGTCCAGTGCCCATTAATTGATCGAGCATAGCTCGCATCTGATCGTGGGCCGTCATTATCTGCCAGTTGTCGTTTACGATACAATGGCGGAAGGATTTTTTTGCCACAATTCTTCTTTCCCTTATCGTTTCTCTCGAGCGATCGACACACGAAATTTTTCACAGAGAAAACGCGATACATAGAATATACGGATGGTGTGCGCATATGCCAAGGTTTGTGATAGTAACTAGAGACGTGGAATAGAACGATCTGAAGAGAGAGGAGAGTCCGAAGAAGAATGTTACTAAAGACCAACCACAGAGCCGATGATGCTAGGTGAGGTTACCACCATTCCAGATTCGAATGGTGAAAAAAGCGTACCCGGAAATGCATTCGTAGAGATGGCGCATCGATCGAACGGAGGACTGAAATTCGAATCTAACAACGAACCGAGCGCGAGTTTCATGTTACATCTTTCTTGATCTCATAATTATCCACGTGAGAACTTGTAAAAAAATATCTATCTCTAAATCACGAAAAGATGAGTATCTTTGCTAATACTTTTAACTACAGCCATAGTAAATCGACTTGTATCGTAATTAGTTCTGGTATCTAATTTCCATGGTAAACAGTATCTTTCTCCGTATACAGATAATAGTTTCGAAACCTGTAGTAAAAAATCGCGGCCGATATAAAGAGGTAGCTGTCACGACCATTCCGTGACAGCCAATAAAAAGCGTTCTTCTTGTTGTGTAATTTCATACGATTGGTTGTTACAATTTATCGTCATCGGAAAGAGCCACGAGTTATGGATTACGCTATCTGGTTTTCACGAGTAAAACGCCTATGCACATCACTTTTTACAAGTGTTTGTACAGAAATTCACACAAATATGAATGAAGCAAATCACGGATTCATCGCTGTCCATGTCGGTATGGATTTTAACATTTGTGTAAAACAAAATTACTGAGTTTCGTTTAAAATTTAAATGACTGCTATTCCTTTTGGAACATGCGTGTTTTGTTACTTGCGAAGGTTATGTTTTCGCGAATAGATCCTTTGCCGGTGTTGCAAGGACTCTTCATCCAAGATTTCAACTTTACACCTTGTTCGCATTTGGTCGCGAAAAATACTTTATAAGTATACAATCATAACCTATCCTACTTCGGTGTCACATTAATTGTAAATAACCTTGAGAATAGGTTCATTTTACAAAGGGAAAGCATGAAACCTTTGTTCTGTCAAAATCGAGCTGCCAAGTTTTCTCGTACAAAGATTAGGTTTTAAGTAATCCGTAACTCTTTTTCGCCATGGGAGGGAATATTAATTTTTTTCTGAATAGATAGTTCATTTTTCCTGGTCTTTTTTGAGATTATTCGTCATCTTCAAAACAGCTAATTATGTATACGCTAGACCGACCCGTGCGTAGCATTCCCTCAATGAAAAATATTTTAAAAACTAGCTGCAATCAAGCTGCCCAAACAAATCCATAAAAAAAAGCTGCAATCTCCAGTGTTCGAGTAAGCATCTCTGATAAGGATAAAACTCAATCATTTTTTTAAAGATTGCGTAACGTTTACGTTTTTGTTAACTGCCTTCACCCATGTACAGCCATCACCAGCAAACTCATATGGGTTGTAGTTTGTCTTCAAAGATCAATCCTTTTTAGAAAATTGTGGATTTCATTTTTAATATTCAAAATAAATACTAAAAATATTCCCATATCCTTATCATGCGCGTGCCAATCACTAATCTTGTGACAGAACCCTTTGCAAGCAATATCTGTTCTTGATCTACCACTATCTTCAACAGGTGCGGGTCAACATGCAGAATCGTTGCAACCAATGTACAGAAAGCTATGCAGAGAAGCTTGCAAAGAGGTATGCCGGATCTTTCCGATTACGAATGTTCAAATGTCATTTGTATCGAGCCAATAAACGTACCTTAAATCAAATTTCAGCTTCAGAATGCTTTTGTGGTTTTCAGGGAATCGCACGGTTGGAAAAAGTTGGTGGGACTCCGGTAGAAGCAGTGGTTGGGGCGACAGCATTTTTGGAAAATTCTCCTCTCACCAATGCTGGATACGGATCGAATTTGACGCTAAACGGAGAAGTTGAGTGTGACGCAAGTGTAATGGATGGTTCTCACAATCTTTTCGGAGCTCTTGGTGCTGTCAGCGGCATTAAAAATCCGATTGTATTAGCCAAATGTTTGTGTCAACAACAACTTCGTAAAAGCGCTCATGGACGAATTCCACCCAGGTGAGTTTAATCATATTTTTATAAAAAATGTCGCTCTCTTTTTCTTGCAATACTAAAACTTTTAAGTTTCTGGTATCGTTATAAAATAACTGTAATAAGGCACATGAACTTGTGTAAACTCTGCCCTCTCTTCGTTGTTACTTTACTCATCTCTGTCCCTGGCTACACGGACGCTTTTACGCGAAGTAACTGAAACCCTTTTTTCATCAATGGGAACGTCAATAAATTTCGGTCGATTTTACAGTTTTCTAGTTGGATCTGGCGCCCACGTGTGGGCTAATGAAATGGGAATTCAAACTGTGCCAGCATCGGAACTGATATCAAGTATATAACAATAATCCATATATTCATGAGCCAACGTCGTAAAATAGCAACAATAATTAATGTACCAACGCTTTTAGGTAAAGCACGCAAAGTATATGCTCATTATAAGCGGAAGCTGGACATACAACACAAGGAAATTCACGAGGTAATCATCCTCTTAAAGCGTCCCTTCATTAATTCAATATTATTAAAGGTTTGAAAGAATTGAGAAATTGGCAATGAACGTTACAATGTTTCTATCAGCCACGGGTAACGCAGTCTTCGTCCTTAAATTAATTAAGTCAACATATCAATAGTTTGAATATGACAAAACATGATATCTCGATATCTTGTAGCCAGGGCTGGATTGAGTAATGAAATAGCAATACAATATTTACCTTAAACAATAATAACCATAAGGATAAAAATCTAAATAACGATAAAATGCAAGCTCTACAATGCCAAATAAAAATAATAATTAATTCGTAAGATTTTAATTAATTTTCATTTTGAAAAACTTTAATTTTTTTATTCCTTCCGATTTTCAAATGATTCGTTGTTTAAACATTTTTCTTGAAGATTTAAATAATCATACCTAATTATTGCTGCAATTCAGTCTTCCCCATCTTCTGATGCGTCAAGGCCTTCATTTGCATTGGATGAAATTGAATGTGAACCGGTTATTTATGCATATTGTTTTAATGCTACGGTATGTTTTTATTTACGCTTAAAGTTGGTCAAAAAAAGGATGGATACGGTTGGCGCCGTGTGCGTCGATGCTCTTGGGAATGTTGCCGCAGCCTGTTCTAGTGGAGGAATCATTTTAAAATATCCCGGAAGGGTTGGCCAAGTACGTTCGAAATATTTTTGTTAATGCATAAGACGAAAACTTATTAATAAAAATTATATTAATCTTCCATTATCACGTCCGGAATATTTCTTGGTATCAACGCGGAGACTCTTTTGCCCAATCAATTTTTAGATATAAATATCGGCTCAAAATTACGCGTCCCATGTAAATGAAAAAATGAAAGAACGTGCTTTTCACATCGTAGATAATTGTGGAAAATTGAATTTCCGTAGAAAAAACAAAAGGCAGAGATCGAAAAAAATCGTCCGCAAAAAAAACGCTTTTTTAGTAACAAAATGTCAATTTTTTAGTCAATTTATTAAATTATTAGTGTCTTCAAACGGTATTTTCAAATGCACATTATTTCAATGACGCAAAATTCGATAAGCCGATATTCGGAGCACGATGATAGATTTTATTAGGAATTCAACATAAATCTTTATAATGATGAAGAAGTGACAAAGTGATTTATTTAATTAGAAAAAGAAATAATAATGATCTCACGGATTTCAGGCCGGTGTATGGGGATGCGGTGCTTGGGCCCGGAATGGGAATTATTCGGTTGCAACAAGTACGTCCGGTTGCGGAGAACACCTTATTCGAACGACCTTGGCGCGGTCACTGGCCGACGCTGTTGTAAACAGTAGTTGTCCTACGATATCTGTACATCAAGCTATGGAAAAAGATTTTATAGGCAAGTACGTATGAATTTGTATTTTAGACGCCTGTAGATATATTTTGTCACATCTGGGGAATTAACAGGATAATAAAAAAATATATTTATAAACAATCCTTTTACATAATGTAGAATTTCAGACGAGGATCGAAATCTCGATGAGAGTGAATACTTAACGAAATTAACGTCTAGCAATTATAAAATGTCATTAATTCGCCTCATTATTAAAAAAAAAACCAACATTTTTATCAACGAAATAATTATACATAATCAAATTTTATGAATAATTGTGTTATAAAAAAGTTATTTATTGAATTTTACTCTTATTTCATTTTTAATCAATAATTTGATTATAACAAACTGATTTTTTCGAGACAAATACATAATACATTTCATTGATTAGTTTTTATTTTATTTGTTAACATGCATTATTGTTTCCATGTGCTTTTATAATTCTACAGATTCGGAGTTTTTAACTGGAGTGCGACATAAACTAGGAGGAGCAATTATTATCCGATATTCTAACCATGAACGGTGCGGTGATCTACTATGGACCCATACTACGAATTCCATGATTGTCGGTTACATGAACGCGAAAACGAAAGTAGTCAAGGTAGGACTAAAAGCTACGTCCAAACTGATGGGACAATTATTCATAAATTACTGAATTAAAATTAGATTTCACAGATGCGAATTGATTTATCTTCCGAAATTTCAAAAACATATTTTTATAGTTTTAGGACTGAACGTTAATTTGACAAGTTTCTAAAAAATAAAAAAGATTTTATAAACATTTAAGTAAAAAATGTAGTAAAGGTGTGGCTCAAATTATTACGTGTGAATACAAACAATGACGCCAACTTTATCGATGTATTGATTCAGTTACTCGTCTTCAGTCACCGATGAAAACTATCAGCCCGAAAGTTTCAATAAAAAATTAAACACCATACTTAATTTTTAGTAAAAACAAATGAATTTTTTATTCAGTAAAAACAAATGCATTTTTTATTTGTTATTGTTCAAGAGTCAAATTTCATCTCTTGGACGACACGCGGTGGGAAAGAAGACGACAGTCGGAGGAATCTGTTTTAAACTTTAAGAGTACGAGCGAGGGTGAGCCTGGATGAGCGACTTTTAGCCATAACGATCGATTTAACATTTTTGTAGCTTTGCAATAAAAAGTTATCCACGAAAATGATATTATCACAAAGTATTTTTCCAATCTACGCCGCCATCAACAATGCGTCGAAGATATCGAATTACATAGCGCAATATTTTAGAGCCTATCTACTCTTGTGTAAGTATAGTCATTAAACTATTCATATGGAAATATATCTTCGCTTGTAATAATGGATTCAAATCAATGGCTGCGTGCAGTTTCAAATACTGCGATCGAATGAGTCTGTGCGAGCAACCGTTGAGTTGCAATGGTGGCAGTATGAGGCGAGGAGAAAGAAAAGATCCAATCCTTGAAAATTAGAATTTAGTTTATTTGAGAAGTAACTGTTTATTGGGAACACATATGACAAAGATATACATAAATCAATATAGTCGAGACTGATATCATCTTTAGCAGAGTGGTTTGACTAATCTTTTTGATTGAAACAACATTTATCTAACAATTCACGGAAAAACAACATCTTCTCTTCGTTTTAACAGACTCTGGAGCTTGCCGATATATCTTATTCACATTATATTGTATTCACACAATGCACACTCCAATTTCAAGCAGATAAAGTTATAAACATCGACTTTCTTGTACATTACGTTCATAATCCAAATTCATCGACTCACAATGTAAGCCAGTTCTTTACATTTGTATATGGACACTTCTGATGTATCCGTTATATCATCCATCATTTTTATCTTCATCGATTCGTGAACTAAATGTTGAGCATAGGCTGCTTATTGAGATGCGACCCGTCAGAAAATGAGTGTAACCGTCTTTTCAGGACATGTATTTTCTTATTCGATAGACATATGACGAAACAGTGATCCGGATAGGTAATAGATATCTTCTGAAAGTCTTCGCTCGGTCGGAACGCTTTGCGATCAATTTTATCGGTCAAAGTTATTAAATCGGCGACGACATTGGCGATTCTTTCGTCGTTTTCCAGCTCACCTCCAGACTGTAATCATAAAAATTTTACAGATTCAAATTGAAGTATTCAATAGTTTGTAATGGAATATTTATTATTGTTACAGTATATACATATTTGGTTTCATAGACATTATTAATTAAAGTCCTCAAATATAGTAATAAAAAATTATAATGATTGAAGCATAAGTGAGAATTAGGGTAGCCGAGTCAAAATGGTAAAAAAGTCAGGATTCCTAGATTGTGAATTTTATAAACTATGCTCCTACTACATATATGCTTAGGGACTTTGTAGCTTTATATACTGCTCTCTTCTTATTTAGCTAGCTTTTAGCTTAACATTTTGACCATAAATCCGAGCAATTTGTGTCCAAGCTAAAATGATTTTGATCAAGAACATTCTGGGAAGGACAAAAATAGAGCTATCACGACAGCTGGAATGGAAGGAAAGTTATACTGGATTAGCGGAGTCCAGGTTGATGCAAAGAACAATTAGAAAGGGAGTAAGTAAACATTGATGGAAATAAAAAAAATTGTTATTCCCTAACGTTATATACATTAAGAATGAGTCTTTCGATGTCATTTACATCTCCCCTGGTAGACTCGAATTGGTATTAAGTAGGAGACTTTATCACAAAATATTTGTAAATATAAATATGATTTCGTCGTTCACCGTCAATACTGCACCATCTTCCGTCAGAATCAAATAACCTAGTTGGTCCGGTATTCGTTCCATTGATAACATCGTTACGGAGTACGATATTTACTGGAAACGCTGCACAATTTTTTTCTACCTGTACAGTAAGTAACGAATAATAATAATATCACTCAGAAATAGGAATTAATTTCGACGTAATTGGAATTTCTCCCGTAACCGTGACACCATAATTTGACAATGCGTTGTTGACGCAAGGGTAGAAGAGGAAACTCGGACAATACCTGTCACCGCAGCCTATCGGAAACAATGAGCAACAAAGAGAACCAATTCTACCGAAATACGATAAATAGAAGAAGTGGGGTAACACCCAGTGCCAACTAACTCTTCCATTGCCATGAAGTTAGCAGCATCCCTTCGATTTTCAATATGTTTATTTTTTATGACGATCGATAGTTGCTCAATAATGCTTAGTAGTTTAACAAATGTTTAGCGGATAATTTGTAGCATAGTCGTTTTGTTTCGTTGGCCTTTCGATCAAAAATCCCAAGGAGTACGAACTCCAATGCGGAGAAAATGCAGGAAGTGTTTTCGAAAGTGCGAATAACAGGGGCGGCGCTTCGATCGAACAGAGACCTACGGCTCTAATCTAACCAACTGATTGTTAATGATCCAACAACAAATACCGCAATAACCATGCAAATTGTTGACAAACGGTTTTTACTGTGACGATACGGCATACTTACATTATCTTTACTGTACCTGCCCACCTTCCTCTTATAGGTATTGTAATATACAGGGTATCCCACGACGGAATATCATCCATGAAATGGAGGTTTGGGGGTTTCTGAGTCGATTAATACAAGCATGCATAGTTCCCCGATCAAGCACGGAATTATTATTAATATTTCAACAAATCCACCATTTCATTCGCCTTGAACTCTCCATTTCTAAGGAAAAATGTCAAAAAAATATTCTAGAAAGGTTTTTTTGCATTTTCCCAGTAAAATTTTGTACTTTCGGCAAAATCTCGAGCATATTCGTAATCAGCAGCAAAATTCCGATTAAATAGACCATTTTAATAGTTTTAAAAGTGAAAAAAATTTTTTCGGCCTCTCCCAGCCACTTTTCCAGAATCTCAAAAATCTCGAAATTTCAAAAAGTCGTAGGGTTAGCTTCTTATATGCTAGGGAGATTCAATGGGTGGGTTTGGAAAAGGCTTTTGCCTGACTTAAATAATGGCGTTGGATTCGTATCGATATCTCTTATAGTTTTTCCGGAATATTCACTTGAAAAATGGCAAAAAAAGAGGCAAAGGGGTATGTATG
>JAPYZI010003075.1:0-19535 GCA_030523105.1 Ophioninae sp. A BG-2022a | reverse complement strand
GTGAAACTAAAAGAAAAAATGTGCTTTGCTAACAATATATGAACAAAATCATTCACTTACCTATAGGTTTCGACGAAAGAACTACAATTTTACACACTTCTATTATATTTTTATAAAATTCAAACTTTCAACGAGTTTCGACTTGTCACTTTCATCGGCACACGAAATTTGAACTTGCTAAAACTAATAGTTCCGCCATCTATGATTTGTGTTTGGTATTAAAATGTTCGGTGTGGTATGTTACAATGTGGTGACATTGATTTGAATGATCTAAAATGTTTAATATACATTTTAGCGGGATTGTTGAGGTTTGCTACAGAAATGTCACACGAGTCTATAAAGGGTTAAACGAGTGAAATTGCTTCGAAGCGGACAAAATATAGATCAAAATATTTATTGATCAATAAATAAATATTTTTAAAGAAAAATTACAAGTTATTTTATTTTTTTCAACATAAGCCTCGTACCTAGGTAAATTCGAGTGTTATGAAAGATGTTTATATACTATATATGTCATATAAATAAATTCTCTGAAATGTTAGTACAAAAAAATTAAACGAGGGAAATTGCTTCGAAGGGGACAAAATACAGATATTGATGTATAAATAAATATTTTTTACGAAAAATAATAAGTCATGTTATTTTTTTCAACATAAGCCTCGTACGTATGTTAATTCGAGTAACATGTACCGTTGGCTAACAATTAGCGCGTACGTGCAGATATACACTCCCAGTATGGCGGACGCTGCGGCGGTCTCAGAGCGTATAACTGGCACGGTGAATAAAAGCTACGAAAGCGGGAACAAGAGAAATTGAAAGAAAGAAAGAACGAGAGAGAGGAAGATAGATGAGACAATGGTACATTGTACGCCTCTCCCGGTAGGAAGTGCCCGGTGCACCCACTGGCATCCGTTTCTCATCTCGTGCACATCCACAATGGAACTTTCACAATTTTTGTTTCCTTTCTAAAGCTGTGTATACACTTCTCTCGAAAAATTGATTTATCTGAAGAAACGCCTCCAAACACCGTGTCGATTTCCTATTCAAATCGTTTGAAAATATAACGGCGGAAAAACATCAACAATGTCGTACCACTTTCGCACGAAATTAAAAGATGTATAATTATGACAATCAACCTTGGCATTGTGGAATTCTACTCCACTTCTTTACTGATTCGTTGTTTGTTATTTATTATTATTATCATTTTAAAACGACGAAAAATATTACGATAAAAAAAGTAATATCAGTATTAATTAAAATTATATCGATTGCACATTACAGGAATTAATTAAATTATTATTCATTGAAGGTTACATAAAATAGAAATAATAGAAAGGGGTCATCAAATAATTTGTAAATTTAATTCATATTTAATTGAACCATCGAATAAAAATATAATTTGCATGATTTAGAAGACGGCCTCACGATATGACAAAATAAAACTTGACTCATAATTCAAAATTTGCAAAAATTGAGAATGCGGTGAGTAGCGATAAGAAAAAGAATCATACATGGACGAACTTTTAAACGCGTTTTTCTCGAAACACCATTTTTCGAAACGGGGACCACGATATTTCAGAAACTACTGCACCGGTCTTATTCAAATTTATACAGCATCTTTAATATGTTATAAGCCAGCGATTGGCCTAGGATTATCATGATTGCTTCGATAGTTTTTTTCCTACGAGCGAAAAACTTACGAAAAAATGAGTAAAACATAGAATGTAATTTTCAAAAGTGTATAAAATAGCCAAGTTTTTTAATTTAAAATTCACTCTAGGTCAATCGCTAGTCTTAAATATGAAGATTAAAATGCCGTTTGGTTTTTTGATTTCCGATAAGCAGAATAGTCGCAATCTTGGTCACCGTCAAGCATCTCTTTAACTTGATATCGTCCTTTCGGCCACTATAACTTTTATTCTATTATATATTTTCACTTGAACAAATTTGCAAAGCTTATTTAAATGTTAATAAAGATTATGCAAAAACATCGAGATTGATTATTTCGGTGGTTTTACCGTAAAAAATTATTGAAGAAGCCGTAAAAAAACAGCCGAGAAACTAGAAGACTGCGTTAAAAGCTTCAAATGAGGTGGGCAGAGGAAAAGAAGCAGTGAAAAGTAAATTACGATAAGGATAGAACGTAGAACCCTTTTGGGCCGTCGGTTCCGGCGATGTTGAGTGAATCATCATTTTCCCAATTTATTCCGGTAGGCGTGCAACAATTTTTCGACGTTTTTACCTTGCGCTTTTTGGCCAGAAGAATGCCTGATCCTCTTCTGTCCGTCGCCCTCTGTATCTCATCTCCGCAAGAATTCACGGTGCAAGTGAGAATCCGAAGGAGGATGCAGAAGGCAGAATCTCGTTTCGCAGTGTGGGCTGCTTTGTGCCGGGTTTAAACATAGATAGTGACGTCAGCTGCAGCGCCAAGTCTCTTTCTAGCTTTTCTCCTCTGACGTTGATGTCCCGCTTCCCTTGTATACATACGCGTACACGTATATCCTCCCAAGTGCGTAACGACGACATGTGTGCAGTCGTTTTATCGCGCCCATTTTCTTATTTTTAATCATCAGTGTACGCAGTGGCAATAGAGGGAAAAAAAAGTTTTGACGCTGGTCTCGGAGGGAACAAGAAGAATTGAGAAAGACGCCGTTTTATCGCCGAAGGAAGAAAATCTTTCGCAACGTTGGAAGAGCGCGAGGGTCCTTGGGTAGGAAAAAAAAATGACGATCGTTTAAAAGTCTCGCTGACTCGTTTATGGTATTTGACACGTTTCGCGGAGTACTGGAAATTGCGAAATTGCATGTATCTTCGAAATATAATGATTCCTCGGTCGTTCATCGAAACGCGAAAAAACAAAAAATACGAAAATTGGCATTACGATTAATCCACTGAAATGTTTTCATTGCTGACAAACTGTTTTTTTTATCGTTGTTCGCTGTGGCCAAACACACGATTAATTTCGAAAAGGATATTAGACACGAGTGTCGACAATTTCATCGTCGTTCTACGACGCTTAGGATGATCGTCTTACAAGGAGACGAGCTGTGTAGTCGGCGTTGTCGACGACGGGTAACTGACCTTTCCTGGGAGCTAAATCGTTGACCCGTTCCCTGGGTGCACCGATGCACTTTCATCGTTGGATTAAGTCAGAGAGAGAGACAGAGGGAAAGAGAGAGAGAGAGAGAGAGATAGATTTATTTGTGCAACTAGGGCAAAATTGCCTTCTGACAAATATGACAATTTCGTTTTACATTGCAAATCAAGGAAAAATGTATATAATACAAAATAGAATGGCGTACACGCATTCAAAGCTGAAAGCCAACATTCTCTGAATAAACTAAAGGAGTGCGATGATTAAGAGTGCATGAAAAATAGTAACATAAATAGAATAATTATAATAATGTTAATAATAAAAAGAGAACAAGAGAAAGAAGTCGAAAAAAGAGAAAAGCGGAGTGGGTCTCGGAAATTTGATTGAATCAAATCATGAATGATTGTATAGTTCATAGTTGATAAAGACGAATCAATCTTATGATGATATATAAAATAGTCCATGAAAATTGCAAATAGAAAATCCCAAAATTTATTTGTAGCGAAAATATATTTAACGAAACAATGAGAAGTGTAATGTCGATTTTTCTATATATACACTACGGAAAAATCGAGACATTAAATTATCGAATTGTTCATATTACGACGGTTTACGATTTCGAGTTCATTAAAGAGTACGACTGAGACGTCTATATTTTCTTTCGATCTATCTTGTTTAGCTAAAACGTGTTCGATTACTTAGAACTTGGTGCACAATACTTTGAACATAATCGAATCGGCGATAAGAGCCTCGACGATCGGCAGATCGAAATGAAGATTGCACAGTCTTCGTGCCATGAAAAGGAAGGAAAACGATGGGGAATATTGCGCAATGGTACAAACAGCACTGCAATTACATCGTGCGTGAATACTATCATCCTTCAATTCGTTTGCCGTATTTAAACGCTAGATAGATTATACTTCCAATGTCCCTGGGAAAAGTAGGTAATGAGGTCCGTCGTAGATTTCTTTTCCTGCGGTAATATGCACACAGAAATCTTTACCTAACTACCGGTGTATATATATTTTTGCCGACTTCGTTGTTATCCAATCCAGCGCAAAACTTTTCTCGGTTCGTTTCAACAAAATATACTACCGATTTTTAAATGTTTTTCAAGCGCTTTTCGAAAAATATTACAGTGTTTTTGTGATTAGTAATAATCAGCAAAAAAATAATCAGCAAAAAAAATGAAACTTTTTGCATCAAAATCGAGATTCCACTTCGAGAACGACAGAATATAAATTTAATTAAGTCCTCAATACGACTGGTCGCTGAATTTTTGTTATCCTGATATTGAGAAAAATGATTATGACAAGTGTATTCTAAAGTTCAGGTGCAATGAAAGTAATGTTTTTTTTAGTACCTAAGAAAGTTTTCTTTGACGTATTTGAACAAGGAAAGTCGCGCAAACGTTTTTTAAAAATTTTTATCGAGCTATCGACAGTAATCGTAAAAATAAGAAATTGGAAAAATTCGTTGCATTCCACGATAATATTTATTCTGCTGAACTCAAAATCGACTTTTGAATTTTTTACAAACTTATCAATAAGTTTTGGTAAATACTTATTGAACATCGCAAAAACCCACTATATTTTCGAAAATCCGTTGAATATTGTGGTAACCAATCAAATATCAAACTCTTGTCTTTGCATGGGTTCATCAATCTTTTACGAGAATATATATAATTATTTCAGTGATTTTAATAGCGGCTATTGTGAAAAGGAAAATATTAAATAACAAGAATTGATGTTTTTTTACTTTCCAATGTTGCAGTATTGAATATATGGAGTTAGAATTGGGTTCATTAGAACGTAACGAAATTTTTGTTTTATTTCACATGTTTGTTACTACCAAAAATCAAATTTTACTTTTTTTATTTTATATCATCAGGTAACACCCGTAAAAAATGTTTGCCTGAGTGTTATTGCTTAAATCTAGCCAACTTTTTAATGAAAAGAAAAATGATTTTCAGTGAACTCCAACGATGCAATTTTTAACAGCATATCAAAGATTCATCCAAATACCACAAATGTACGACATACGCGTCGTTAATTCTGAATG
Source organism: Ophioninae sp. A BG-2022a (assembly GCA_030523105.1). Taxonomy (NCBI): domain Eukaryota; kingdom Metazoa; phylum Arthropoda; class Insecta; order Hymenoptera; family Ichneumonidae; species Ophioninae sp. A BG-2022a. Next base: position 14,380 of record JAPYZI010003075.1, on the reverse strand, counting down.
TGCGGTTGGCGAGATTGCAAGCGTAGGAAACTCAGAGTTAACGATTATCGGCGAGCGTGGAAATGGCCTTGCCGGAAAATCTTATTCCATCATCCGATTGACGACGAATGAGAATTATATCGCGATCCATATATGGTTGAGAAGGCAGCTGCTGATGCGTTAACTATGCAAAGCCATCAAAATGGTACACGCGGGAGCCTGTTCAACCGTTACGCCACCTATACTTCATCATTGATCATGAGCTATACACTGGATGTCGATTTCGAATGGAATGGTGAAATTTCTATAATCTATAATCCCTATGATGTAACACTTCCAACGATTTGTTCGAGCTAGCTAATGCAATCGTGGTGTGCTTCGTCAACTTGATGATCATTACTCAGCCAATGAACTCTGCTTGGTTATGTAGGTAATGTCTTTTGGAAAGGGTGTCCATCCTGTTGAAAATAGACACACGCCAAAAGATGTTAAAATTTACAGTGTTGAACCACGTTTTGTTTGCTTGTTTAAATTGTCTAGTTTTATAATCACCTAAAACCTCTTCTTTTGCTAATTGAGACAATTTTTCAGACAAATAAAATTATTTTTTTTGCATGTTTAAATTGTTTGCTTTTATCGTAATCTAAATCCTCTTGTTTTTGATAATTCAATCTCCAATAGGAATATTTGGAAATGTTGGAAACAGTTCTTTTGTAATTGTGATTTTTTTTAAATTCTTAATTTCCAAAGTTTCTTTTTGCACTTGATGGACGGGAGTTTTCGATGAACATATGCAAATGCAAAGGAGCAACTTTAGCAGTCAAAATTGGCGAAAAAGATATTCGAATGAACGAAAAGTATTTATTTTCATTGCTTTCCAACGATGCGATTGCTTCAACGTTATGGAAATTGCGATCAATTTACTTGAAAATTCTTAAAAGTTTGATATATTTAAAGATGAATTATTCTTTCATCAATTATATTATTTAAATTCTATCATCTTATCCTCATTCGTAAGTAAAAAGGAGGTTTAAAACATCAGATTTTGTGCTGAAAGTAAATTCTCCTTGTCATGAAAAATCGTCGTTTTTGCTAGCGGTGTACGTTTTTTTTGCTAAAAAAAAGAAGAAACAATTATGCTATTGACGCCTATCCATTTTTTCGGTACTTTCCACTCCGGAGTTTTCTAATTCAAATGTTCAACGATCTATTATCAATTGAGAAATTTCGTGATAATTCTTAAATCAAAGAATTACTTTTGAACCGATCAAAATGGTCAGAACGGATTCGAAGTTTGATTTATTTTAAAATTATTATAAGGAATTATTATTACTATTATTATTACGCCCTGATGTGTTGAATATAACAATAATATACAACACATTAGGGCGTAATAATAATACCGAACGATCGCAATACATACGATACATAGTAAATCCACGAACATCATGAATGGGTACCCATGAGTCGTCTGCTCCATTCACTTGGTGAATGGAGCAGAAATCTCGGCGTCGACGGCGTCTCGTATATTCGCCTACGCTCTGCAGCCGTCTCTGAACACCAACGATCGAAACACTGCGAGAGATTAAGATATCGGGAAGAAATTCTTATCTCGTCGAATCTCAATAAAACAAAAAGATAAGCTTGTTAAATATTTAACGATTCCTACGAAGCGTTCTTTGGCTAAATCGAGGATAGGTGGTGCGTCGAGGTTTCACCAGCGGAGATTATCTAGCATGCAAATTTCGAGACAAGACATGAAAATTAGCAGCGCCAAAGGTAGTTGTGAAAAAAAAATGTTACGTGATTAATCGCTTTGTAAAAGTACCCTCCTCGTAAACCACGATACAGCTTCACCTTGAATGTGATGCAACGAAGCGATGAGACGAAGGATTTCAGAAACTGAAGATTGTGTAAAGTAAATTAACGGATGACCAGCAAAGTATCAGGGTTATTTAGAAGGTTACATTGAAAAATTACAAAAAAATTCGCAAAAATGTTTCTGTACGAAATTTCCTTAAAACACATTAATAATTGAAGGAATTACGAAATGTCTCATAAGGGACTTTTTAGAGTGAAAGGCTCAATAATGTACAGGATTTTGGTCATCTAGCTGATATGAAACGAAATAATGATTCCTTTTTTAATCCTCCGTGGTCACACTATCTAAAAATAACGCGCTGATTATACGGGTTGGAATGAGCTCAGCAATGTTTAAACATTTGCCACGTTGCCAGTAACGTTCCGAACGGGAGATGAAAATTCAGGATATTAGTTTGAACCTTTCCGAATAAGAATATCATGGTAAATATAACTTATATTAATTCTAGGTTCAAGTTGCGAGTGGGGTCATTTAGACCCTAGTGACTACGAAGGGTTAAATAAATGATATTGTCCATAATTTTACTAGTCAATTTATTCGATAAACCAATACATTCGATACGAAAAACCTATAAAAAAAATCGCCATGATTTTTCTTAAATTAAGCTTTAAGAACGCATGAAAAACTGCCGCAAATTAAGAGTGCCATTTGTCCAGATTAACTTGGAACAATCCAAACAATGGTGGTTTCAATTTTTTGTCGCTGTGACAGAGCTACTCCTGGACTACCTAGAAAAACAAATCATCGTCGTATCCTCTTGTAAATGAAAGACTAATAAAGGATGTCAATATCTACGTGATAACGAGTCCTGGCAAAGAAAAAAACTCAGCCATATAAATTTAGCAACCAAACGATTGCGCCATGTTTCCGACCGTTTGTCACACCGTTTGCAAACGGCTGGGCCGTGTAACGTTGCGCAAATCTTTGTGCCATTCCCTTCGAATGTAACGTAAATAATCATTTCCAAAGCCTACACGAATTCCTTTTAATCGTCCGGTAATATTTGTATTTCTATAACAAATATTTTTGTTATTTATGTTTCTTCCTTTGTTCGTTCTTAACGTACGCGATTAAGGCAGGATACTACTTTCAAAGATTGAAAAAAATTGATGAAAAAAAAAAATTTCGAAAGTAAATGTATTCAAGAATATATTCTCGGAAGGCATTTTTTTATGGTGCAGGCATCCCTGATTACGCCCAAATTATAACCACATATTCTGTACACCAATAACGAGCGACTGAACTAGAACTATTAAAAAATTTGATTTTGACTATTTTCTTTCGGCAGAAAGCAGTGATAAAAGTTGCATTTCTTTTATTCTCTTTTTTTAATCGTTAATTTTGCTACTCTCCGCAATTTCGTTATTTTTCCATGCAAATTTAAGATTCCAGTTTAGTCGGTTGCTAAGCTGGAATCTTAAATTTGTGATATATTCTAAATTCGAAATTTCTCTATTTTAGATAGTCCATTTTTGAAATTCGAGACGTTGAATTCAAACGGTGTTTTCGTATGTTAAAAGTAGATAAAATATATAGTAAATTTTATTTTAATGTATTTCAATATCTTTGTTCATAATGTCATAAAAAATTGATAAAAAACCGCCGTTTTTTTGAGCGCCAAAATTAGAATGCTGCTTCAAAACAATGATCGAAGTATTGAAGACGCAAAAGCGACTGCGTCATAATGTCTGACACAAGTGCGAACAGGGAATAACGATCATCGATCAATAATCGCCCACTCGCGAGATATAATTATTTTCTTACATATCCGCGACACGCGCTCGGCGTATGCGAGTATAAGCGTGTGCCGACCGCAAATAAAGTCCATTCTTAGTACGCTATTTCCGTTAAACGAATTATCGTTGGGACGGAGAACAAACGATCGTTCTCGCCACAATGGGAGTACTTACAATAATTGCTCTGTTCTTCGCGATCGTGCATCGTTCATTCATAAAACGATATTAGCCCTCTCGCTGTCGCGGCACGACTTTTTTTCAATCATATCGGTGCGAGATATATTTCATTTGGCACAATCCCTTCTGTTCTTCTTGGCCACTCCGATACGCGGCGTTCGCGTATCCGAGTGTTCATTTTTCTTTTTTTTTCTTTCTTATTTCATTTTTATCATTTCTCTGTTCGCCTGGTAACGATGTAAAGTCGAGACATCGCGAAAAGTGAAAGAAAAAATACAAGTGAAAAAACAAATACTAAAAATCGAAAAACTATCGAAATTTTGTAAAAACGTGTACCGCACTAACAAATTTGCGACTTTGTGAAATTGAAGTTTGTATATCATTTGAGAAACAAGCGAATATCAAGTTTATCCAATTGCTTAAATATTCTTCTGGCCAATTTCGACTGAAAAAATAGTTTCGATGTTTTTACATTTTTTATTAGAGATTTCCGCATATAATTTGGAAAAAAGCTGTGGATAATAAATAATAACAAAATAAGAAAAAAAAATTGTTGCGTTTCACCGATTGTTTACAACGTCGTAACATTTTTGATTGATTTATTATTAAATTTATTTTTTATATCTCGTTGCGTTGTCGTATCAGAAACGATTTCTCTGATAAATTCTATGGTCTGCTTTCTTTCTGAGCCTTTATGATTATTTCATCTTGTTGTACATGTTTTGTTTTTATTTTCGCCCTCAGCTACGCAATGTACAAGCTTGGTGGTTTTTTTTTTCATTTCCCCTTGGTTTTTCTTTCCTTTGTCAGAAAGGCAGTATTTGAAGTGACTTCGTGTGAAGAGTGTAGGGGATGGAACAGTAAGTTGTAGGAGCTCTTCGTCTGCGTACCTACTAAAAAAGCTCCAAGAGTGAAAAAGCTCTCGCTCTCAAGAGAGCGAGGCAGAAGGAGGGAGGGAGACGGAGAGCGAATAGTGACGAGAACCCTTTTCTCTCGGATCCTCATCTCGCAGTAGTAGTATATAAACTTTTGGTCTCCCTGTTTCTCTCTCTCTCTCTCTCTCTCTCTCTCTATCTCTATCTTGCTTTCTTCCTTTCTCTCTCTTCGTCTGCTTCTTTTCTTCGTCCACCCTCAAGACTTTGAGAGCTCCTGGCCACTCGGAAAGACGAAACCAAGAGCTTACAGAGACCTATACATAACTATATGAACCTAACGTAAGTACACGTATCAGTATGAATAAATGCACGTGTACATTAAATATAAATAAATATAAGTAGATATCTGGATATTCTTTCTCTCTCTACATGTATGTAAATTTGTGTTGTATGTGTGTTGGTTTGTGCGTCTGTTTGTGTAAATGAACGTATAAAAATACACTCGTAGCTCGTTCCCTCATAGATGGAATATAAAGGAGCCCATTCATTGGGCCTACTAACTCCACGTGCTCTCGCTCTTCGTATAGCGATGTTATAGCTATTGCCGCGAGAATTCTTTGATTAATCGCGGATATATTTATTCATGCAGGTTTACAACGTTGCTTTGCACGTTAACTGCAATGGCGTACCGGGTGCATACAAAATCGCAAAAATAAAAATCGAAAAAGAAAAGAAAAATTTAGCGGACTTTGTCCTCTACGAAACCCTGTTTGATACATTGGTTTACGATTTTTCCTGGCCGGCCCATCAGATTTGTTGTCCAGATGGAAAGGTGTTAAAAAAATATGGTGACCATTGCTTTTGAACTAAATTCTTTCCTCTTGCCTCGTATCACTCAGCCTGTATTCAATCGTTTTTAATTACAGTATTTTTAAAAATCCATTTCCGGAATGGCAAAAATGCAATCGTTTTAGATGTGGGGTGATAGAGAATCAATAGGTTATGTATGAAGGGATCGACGAGATCCACTCCCGAAGAAAAATCTCTTCTCGTTAGACAGCTGTGACTGATGATCGCGTAGTTTGTGCGAGACTTATTTCCCTGCCGGAAGTAAGCAACCAAGAAGGGCTGAAAGTGGCGACGAGACCAGGGGCGAATTTTTTCCCTCTCGATCATCCAACCGGAAGCCAATGATATTCGCAAACACGCGCTCGCTGAGGGTGGAATGCCACGTTCGACAAACTCGTGGCGAACAAACATTTTTCCACATCATGCCCGTTATGTACGTATATACACGTATATACACAATGAAATATATTGGGTACAGCATTCTCCGGGGTTGTAGATTGCATCGTTAGAAAGGAATAAAAATAATTATAATCGTATAATTAAATTAAAACAATGAATGATTTTTTAATTCCATCAATTTTATTTTCATTAATGTTGGCTGTGAGAAGGGCCTGAATCCTTTTATGTATTCTTATGAAAACATATTTTATTGAACGTCGGGATAAAAATAAAAAATAGAAAAATGAGAAAATATTCGTTGAGTTCGAACGTTGCAAAATTCAACGTCACAGTATACCGTATGTATTGATATATTTAATATGGCCGCTGCAAATTTCGTTTTCGGTCATTTATTATTAGCAGTGGAAAATAAAAAAGGGCAATTGTTTATGAAACGTGATGAAACAGAGACTCGTTTTAACGAAATCCCACTTTTCTTCCAAAATGAATGATCATTGTGATCAAGTATTTAACGAATGCATTTATGTTTCTTTTTTTAAAATAAAATTCAAATGTTTTTTTTGTCCCTTAGTTCCAAATCATAACCTTCAGAATCTTGATGTATTAGCCTTTCTAAAGCGATCCTCTTCGATGCTCCTTACCCGCACCTTGGCAATTTAACCTAACTTCCTCTGTCAATTTATCAGTTCCTGTGGAACATCTTTACAATTATTACATCTTAGAGATCTATTTCCCATGTTCTTAGTATTTAGTGCCATTGCGATATTCTTTAGAATAAACAATCTGGAATAAAACTTATCAAAAGGAAATAATTCTCGTATTTATTTTTGGAGGACGTTCTCGACAAGATTGCAAACGACACTCGAGTCCATTTTTCTAGTATATAGCACAGGGTTATTGCTCTTTTGGCTACATTGATACTATTACAATCAGCAGTGGGATGAGAAAAATTAAAAAAAATTACAGTCGCGCAAGTGAGAGGAATAATAATGAAAGTATTTCGGTGAGGATGAATAGTCCAACGTTCGGTGACCTGTCCGGTGCGCATAAAAACGAAAGTAACCGCAAAATCCCGGATGGTGCGGTTGGGAGGAACGGGTCGCTGAAATACGATTCTGATATATTAATAATTATGTGATTACCAGGATTGTTTGAAAAGTTCTCGGCCCGAACGGGATAACACGTAAACCCTAATATACGAGGTTTGTTAAAGAATAAGGTTACTTTTAAAATTCTTATCAAAATCTTTCACATTGTATAGTCGATTTTTTATTGTCAATGAAATAATAAAAACTTAATAAAAAAATATGTCAAATTGTTAAATAAAAGAAAAACAGAATTAATCTTCTCTATTCACGGAGAAACAGTCATTATACAGAAGTCAAGTGAAAAAAAGAGCGAAATCCGTATCGCGCTGAATAATTTTTCTTCGAGAATTCCAGTTGGAAGTTATCGATCTTTAAAAGACCCTAGACCTCTTTTTTCAATCTTCCTAAGTTACTAACTTTTTTTCTTCGCGACGGTAAACATCGTCGGCGTTTCCTTGTGAACAAGTTTCGCTCTAAGAGTGATTGTCTCGATTTCCTGACCCCGTCTATTCGTATCGGCCTCGGAACGAAGCAATTTCTCCGTGTCAAGAGACTTCCGTTAGGGTGATCGTTAAAAGGTCCGTACAGTTATTTGGCAAAACACATCGTTCGTTGGCCACTCTCCGATCTGAGAAATCCCCGAAAAATGAAACAAAAAACTGAAAGTCAAAGTTGACTCGGAAAATCTTCGAATGACTTATTAACAAATATACATATTTTTTGTTAATATTATGTCAGTCATTTCTGCAATTACTTCAAATTTTAAAATTACTCTTTTTTCAAATTAAAAAATCAGACAAATTTCTCTAAAAATCGCAAACAATCAATGCAAAAAGTACAAAATTCCGACACGTCAAAATCGGCATGAGTTTTCAAAATTCAAAGGTCCATGTACAGGATATACGATGAGAAAGGTTATTGGATGAATCCACTATTCCAAAATCGATCTTCATTCCTTAATTACTACGTAAAAACGACGATAATTTTTCAATAGATTTTGTTTGCGCGGTTTTGAATTCACAGCTATTTTGCGTGATAACATATTTTTCAAATTAGACCATCAAGTGGTTCTCGAAAAACCGTTTTCACAACCAAACCAAAAAAATGTCATTATCCGCCAGCAGCCGCATTTTCGTTGTTGGTCTTTATATTTCGGTGATGTGTTTTTTAGAAACTCGGACGATATGTACCGTTGTGTTAAAAAATATTGTTTTCTTTTCACCAATCATTTCTCAGGGAAAAAAGTCGAAATTTTGAATTTTTTTGGGTCGCCAAATTGACGCAACCCGTTAAGCGGCCAGTCATCGAACTAGCAGGCTCGGCAAGTATGTTCTACGCAGGTTTACTTCGCGGGAGAGCGTGTAGGGTGCGACTGAAAAGGGTCAGCGTTCGATAATGCTTTTCCATTATACCTATACACACGTATATACACGTAAAACACGTATATTTATACACATTACGTATATTAGCGAGCTAGATATATACGTATTTGGGGAGACCGTTTTTTTTTCTCTTTTTTTCGTATGGACTCCTAAACACTGTTTACACAATGTAAATGCTGTATGTATTACGTATGTACACAAGACGGAGACACGAGCATCACGATGGCATTGGGGAATGGATCAACGGACCCCTCAGCTATTTCTCTCGAGACGCGTGATCGAGTATTCTCGAGATGAGGGAGCTGCCTAGCGCCAGACGAAAACTTGAAGAGTCTAGACAACTACGAAATTTCGTAGTGTATCGCAGCCTGCTAAATCAGCTTCAAAGAAATTCCATAAGAGCTTTGGCTGCTGCGACTACTCGGTACTCTAAGCAATCTAAAAAAAGCTCATTTTCAAAGAACCAAAAAAAGTTAATGACATAATAATAAAATAATTTAATAAAAGGATTAATTAAATAATAATAAGTAATACTTTCTTGTAAAATAAATAATATCAACCAACACTCGGTGCAGCTATTTTGTTGTCCTAGTTCAGTTGTATGAAAAAATGTTGTGTATTTTTTTTCGATTTTTCGAGGAAAAATAATATTTTAATTGTTATTAACTGACGAAAAAAAATTATGAGAAGAAAAACATCGGTTAACACTAAAGTGGTGTTACACTGAATAGATTTATGAAATTTCAAGGCGATATGTTTGTTAAAAATCGTTAAGATTTTTTTACGAAAACACCTCCAGGAACAACTCGTTTATAAGTTTAAAAAGTATCAAATTTATATAATAAAAATTAAACTTCATTCGTTAAACATAAATTAAAAGTGAATCATCAGTTTTATCGTTGCAACGAGAAATATATCTTCCATCTTCGATTCCTGCAGCGAACATCTTTTTCAAATTTTCACTTCAATCCAACCCCTTAAAATCGAGGAGTCAAAATAATGACTACAAAAATAATTTCTTTGAAAAAAAGGTCGCAATTATTAATTTTAACTTTCATTTGATGAAATTCCATTCGCTAATTGCTTCAATAACAATAACGGAGCAAGTGTTTTTCATTCGCGTGATGAGTTTCATCACAATAATGCGAGACGTAAATAGACTAATTGTGTTGCATCAAAAAGTATGCGAAGGAAACGAAACGACAAAAATTCTCGCGCGATACCGCAACGATTCTATTTTTTAAATTTATATATATATATATATAACACGTTGCACAATCGAATCGGCGAAGTCAGTTGCCACACGTCGCCCGGATGCTGCGGTTTTCCAGTGTGCGGTCGCGATGGCAGGGAAGCCGATAAAAAGCTGGCACATTTTCTTTGTCTTCTTTTCCTCTCGCGATTGTATTTTTTTAAATCTTATTGTTAATATTGCCAGTTGAAAAAGTCGTGGTAAACGCTTGATTTATACGAAATAATTTATACGTCATTATGATTTATATTATACGAATTTGATACTTTGAATATTTACCATTTTTTTATATGAATATAAATGATATATTTTTTATATTTTTATGAATAATTTTGCTATTCATATTAGGATGAATGTGTGAAGGTAGACTTCACCTCGGTGCATTACGCGCATAGTTATCGTAATCATTGACTTTTTGCCTCATCACGAATGGAGGAAGTTGCATGAGTCAATTATTACGAGATAAGAACGTGAATAAGAAAAAAAATAAGTATTACTGGTCAAATGAGAGTATGGATAGTGCCCGGAAATTGTCAAGGCGTCTGTTGTACTCGTGTTTACAGTGCATCATTATTAACGAGTGGATTTCTCATAAAGCCAGCAATGCAACCAGTGACTAATTGCTCTCTCTCATTACATTTTTCATTTTCATCGTACAACACAAACACCCTCTTGTCTCTCATCTCGTCTCTCATATGTCAGATTCAACTGACTCTCTTGATACTTTCAAAAACAAGACCAGGAATTAATTCTTTATTGGATATTTCATTGACTAATTGCAACAAAAGTCGACGAACTTTGTTCAATCAAATAATGTCGGGTTGAAAAACGCAAGCGACGAAAACGTTTGGAATAATTGTTTCTTTTTGTTAATGCTTCGTTCTATTGTATTATTAAAAATCGCTACGCTACGCAAAAGATATTGAATGAATTAATGACGTATTATTAAAAATCGCTACGCTACGCATAAGATATTGAATAAATTAATGACGTTGAATCTTGTAGTGTTCAATAGAAAATATATTTTTTTATATAGTTTTTTTTTTCTACATTTTTATTACCACCAAAAAACCGCTTTCATTTAATACACATTGCAGCTGTGATTTATATATAAAAATACGTCGAAACATTGGGACCATTTTAGCATCCTAAATTGTTTTAAAAAATTGGGAAATTACAGAGTTTTAACGATCGTCGCGTTTCAAAGATACGAATTTCAGTCGTACAAAATCAACGAAAAATGCATTGGAAAAAATGTGAAACGAATAGGCTCGTGCTCCTGTGTACGAAGTACGAAGAGCCATTCATATTCAACTCACGATAAATCTTTTACGGTCCGTAGTCAAAAATCACGCAATGGCAAGTTGTCGATTGCTCGGTTTGTGACCTTATAGAGAAAACGATGAAACGACGCGAATAAATGCCGAATCAAGGGAGCAAGGGATGAAATCGATCGTGTCCCTCGAGTCTCGATACCCAACAGAATACCTCGAGTAAACATCCCCTCAGACGAACGCCATTAACGTGACACCCTTCAAGTGAATCGACACGTGCGTTTTTACGCTTCGAAAAATCTACGTCTCCCTTTATTGGATTTTTATTTGCTCCTCCATTCGAAAAAAAATATGAGAATAAAAGTGACTGTGATCGCCGAAAAATTGAATGTAGACTTGGAGTTTACACCGTTGGAACTCAACGAAACATTGTTTATTTCTTATTTTTATCAGCATCGAAAAACGCATCTTGCATTATTGGGGTGTGGATGGAAAAAAAATGTTGCCATTCGAAAAATAATTATTTTCGTTGCTCTTCGACTATGCAAACTTTAACGTTGTTGAGCAATGTTTGTCGCAAAAAACGAGGTGAAAAATGTAAAAATTAGGAACAATCGAAGGATCGCGAACAGCTGGCACTTTCATTACCGGAAAATCCGCGTTGTGGAAGACGAGCCGTCATCATTTTTCTTTTTAATCGCTACACGAGCTGCGTCTCTATTCGACTTACAGACGCTAAGTAATACAATTATTGAACGATGGAACTGAGGGAGAAGTGACGTAACAAGTTTCATCGAGTTTGTCTCTCGACTCAGAGAAGAAAAACCGTCGGACGTCTGACGACTGAGAATGGACGTGTAGGCCATTAACAAAGAGGATCCAATAATATCCGTGATCGCGTACGACCGCGCCCTGCCAATCCATTTTTCTCTTTCCCTCTCCGATCTCTCCTCTCTCTCTCTCTCTCTCTCCGTCTTACTGTCGCACAAATACACACCGAGATGAATATAGTTTTCATGGCCTCTATCTTTTTTGAGAAAATTCACTATAAATACGATTAGTCTGACCCAGTTTTCTCGAAGTGGTGATGAAATACGGATCTTTTGGTACATCCAAAAAGTGAATGAATAATAAATCGTAAGGCGCAACCCAATGTGGTAAATCAGTGAATCGACAAATAATTTACTGAAATAAAATTTTGTAAAATAATCAAATAACGATATAGTAGCTCGGGGGTTTTTGACGTGACTGATTGAAAGCGTAACCGCAGACAAGAAAAATGTCAACGAAGCATATCCTGTCGGAGATGTGGGCTACCCTTATCCGGGGGGAGGGGGGGGAGAATAAACTATGTGAGATCTTGCGTGGTTCGCTCCCTTTCAAACGCATTTAAAACGCACCCTCGATAGAGACTCGTTCACAACAGGGTGCAAGACCTACCCTAATTGATTCTCCTACCACCATAATGGGGTCACCATCGGTGGCCTTGATGCTTCGGGGAGGAAAAACGGAAATACGAACACCGGGGCTCGGTCAAGGGTCACAAAGGATTTTCTCGTTTGGTAAGGTCATAGGGAATAATGTCTCGAAAGTCACCCCGAATATTTCATTTCCTTTCACGTGTAATACGAGGTTTGTTAAAAATATAAAGTAACTTTTTTTCTCGAAAAATATTTATTCATTCGTCAATACCTATCTGTTTCGTCGCCTCCAAAGTAATCCCTCTCAGATATAATAGACTTGTGCCAGAGCCTTTTCCAATCCTCGTATTCTATATATTCAGACACACCCTGTGTGTCACTGGTGAGAGATGACTGATGACTTGAACGAATTCAGGAAAGACTTTCATCATAGCTGTCCTCGGAGAATATCGAAAAATTGTTATTCGCGTGTTAGCGCGCTCCGATCGATCTGTCCAATAAGACATATCTCGATTTTTCGTGATGCAGCAACAGCCGCCATCAGTTGTTGCAACACTCGAAGTCATCGGAGCCATTACATCCCCGCAATATGGGGTGACATACGGCCGACTAGAGAACAGTCGTGAATGTCTACCGTTCATTTAGGCTACAAATATTTTTGTGTCTTATTTGTTTGTGCTTTAATAGCGATGAGATGTAAAAAAGATATACTTTCTCTTTTATTTGACGTATTGAGAATATGAATTGGCTAAGTTTCAAGGAATTTGTTTCGGGGGCTGCATTTTTTAGCTTTTATTACGTGAAAACATTCATTTTCTCGTTTTTATGGATGGAAAGATATTCGAGGCTGGAGGGAGGTGGCGATGAAACTTTCATGTGTCGCACTACCGATTTTGTCTTTTTAACTCTGTTGGATTATGTAATAGCACTTTCTGTAACCTTTCTCTGCCTACGTATCTACCTCACTCCTTTTCCTTCCCTTTTTCTGTTTCTCATTCACTCTCTCGGTTTTTATCTTTTGCACGTAAGTGTAGGTGTGGACACGAAGACGCAACTGGGCGCACCATCCAACCATCATTCCTTTTACAGCAATGGAATGGGATGTAATATCAGAAAATATTCATAAACGATTTTTTGGCGGAAAATATTGTTTGGCAGTCTAGTAAAGAGAGAAAACTGTAGAAAGTTTTTAAAGTATTAATAAAGTATGGTAATTCTAGTAAAAAAACATGCGAACCATTGTGGGCTAATGTGACAGGTTGAAATTGAGGGTCTAAAACACAATTTTTAAAGAGTAATTATGACAATTGGAAAAACCATTTTGGATATTTATATTTATGTATAACAAATGTCATTAAATAATATAACGAATTTAAAACGTTATTTCTAATCGTTGTATTCGAGTCTTTTAGTATTTAATCTATGAAAAAAACGAGGTGTTTCCTAAACTATGTATTGTTGCTTACAGACTCCACCAAGATTTTATTGTTATCGTACTACAATAACCGAAAAACAATTTTTCCGGACTTTTTCTTTTTTTTGTAGGAAAATTATATTAATAACTAGTAATAGAAATGTATATGAATGGTCTTTTGAAAGATTCGCAGTAGGTGAGCCCCTTAATTTCTCCGATTGGACACCGGGTGCCTCCTTTGTGTGCACGTAGCCATATACTTACGGGAGTGCGTACAACGGTGTACATATATAGTCCGAGCGAACCGAACGAACTTTAATTCGGCGATGCTGCCCGCATGGCAAACGCAAAAGGCGAACCGTATGAACGGCCTGGTCGTTCTCTTTATATCCGCAGTGGTCATAACGTTGTCTCGATTTATTGTCACGTACACCCACTCCCTCTTTAATTCTATGTGAAATTTAACGTTCAGATTATTAAAAGAAACACAGAAAAGTATTTGTTTTGAGGGTCTTGTTTGGGTTAGGTTATCTTTAATTTTTCTGATACAACTCTGTTGTTTTATTAACTAAAAATTCTCTCGTTGTTCGAGAGCTCAGATCGAAATTGCCGATTGTTTTAATTCGTCGGGAAACCTGACAGAGCTGACACC
>JAPYZI010003074.1:0-30677 GCA_030523105.1 Ophioninae sp. A BG-2022a | reverse complement strand
GCATTTCGGCAAACCTTCAACGCGCGTGCGCCCCATTGGCCCAAGATGTCAGACATTAATAGCAGACAATTCATGAAAAGACAATTCAAATCACGCGTCAAATTTTGCGTTTCGAAAAAAGTTCGGCGCGTCTGCTCTGAATTTGCATATCCAAGATGGTATCGGCTGACAATATCAGCTGACTAATCCGAAACGTCAAATAACGCGTTTTGACGTTTGACGATGCGTTCGGGCTAAACCGTGTAGCGCGCTCTCCGAAACCGAGTTCAGAGCGCGCACGAAATGTGGCAAATGTCCACGATACGCACACTTGCGTGCGTACTCGTACATTCTCATGCACGCACACGCTTACACAATGCTCACATTGAAAAAGTAAGCAAATTATTTTTTAGCACAAAATAATACGCTACGGCAAAAAATAATACGCTTTATAGAAAAAGTTGTATACAATTTCCCTAAACTGCCTAAAAGTTTTTTTTTTTTCAAAATGATTGCTCCAAAAGGTTTAAACGAATTCCAAATTATTCAAAATATTATTTGCTGTTTATGGAATTGTCCGACTTTTTCGAAATTGACCATCTTCTCTGCAATGGACTCGGATGAGTGCAAATTCAGATCCGTCGGCTCATTCGCGGGCGCAAGGGGTTCTCAACCACGTTCTTGTGACAGCCGAACATTCGGAAGTTGCAGCTGTAACGTTCCAAGTTAGGACATCCCATAGCACGATCGGGTCTGACTTAAGTCGTTTGTTTCACTCAAATTGCTACTTAACGGCGTATTTTTAACAATTTGTTTCACCATAACGGCTGGCGCAAATCAATTTTTCCGGGGTGCTTTGTATTCGGAATTTAAAAAACTTAAATCTCATGCGCTTGAAGCGTATTTTGCGTTTTTTTTCGTAATGCCTTATTTTTTCTGGCATACATTTTTCATGCAAAAAATCTGCCGTATTTTTTTTCGAACAAGATTTCAAACACTATTTACAATCATATTTTTTTCAGATCCAAAATTTTCGCGCAAGGCCCTCAAAAAAAAGCATGGCCACATTATAATTGTCACCCTGTCTACAGGGTGTCCCAGCTAAGAATGTCATCCGTGAAATGGGCGGTAGGGGATGAAATTCTAAGAAGATTGATATAAGCATGTATGGGTCCCAGATCAACCCCTGAATTATTATTAATTTTTTACGGCAGCCAATCAGACGGGCTCGGAGGCGGGTGTACGTCGGTAGGTGACAGGCACGTCTGTTAGTGCCCGGATGGGCGGTACCCCCACCATGCGGACACTGCCGCTCGTCGGTGTGCGCTTGCATTTGGTATTATGCGACGAAAAAGGCAATAGCGGTGCGCGCGCGGCTGAGCCGATGTCATAGCTGTTAATTGTTATGGTTTTTAGAGCGTTTGGCTTGCTTTTTTTTTTAGAGAGCGATCCGATTCTGACGGCACGCGCTGTCACCTCTATCATCACCTCTACCTATCGTTTCACTCGTGTCTCTACTAATGGTATTGCAACTATGAATGTTTTCGGTAATAATCCACCGAATATGTCCATCAACAAGTTATAATGAATAAATAATCAAATCAATGAATAGTTGTTTATAATTAATAATAATATTAGGCAATTCGGTCCAATCCTCAGCGACAGCGTTTTCGCAATTTATTTGTCGCTGAGGATTGGATCGATCGCTCCCTAAAAAAAAAGCAAGCCAAACGCTCAAAAAACCATAGGGAGCGATCGGATCGGATCGCTCCCTAAAAAAAAAGCAAGCCAAACGCTCAAAAAACCATAACAATTAACAGCTATGACATCGGCTCGGCCGCGCGCGCACCGATAATGCCTTTTTCGTCGCACAATACCACATGTAAGCGCACACCGACGAGCGGCAGTGTCCGCATGGTAGGGGTACCACCTCTCCGGGCACTAACAGACGTACGTGTCACCCACCGACGTAGGCCCGCCTACGGGCGCGTCTGATTGGCTGCCGTAAAAAATTAATAATAATTAAGTGGTTGGTCTGGGACTCATACATGCTTATATCAATCTTCTCAGAATTTCACCCCCTGACCCCCATTTCACGGATGACATTCTTAGCTGGGACACCCTGTATACTGTAACGGGTGCAACCTCGCTACAAATAAAATTTGTTTGTTGGGGACTCGATTAAGGAGTATAGTAGTTGAAACTCGGGTGTTAGGTCGATAATATACATTTTATTCGGAGGGTGTTTCGTTTTTATACAATGTTGGTTATGTTTCGTGTACGCGTGTGTGTTATTTGTATTGTTTCTCAACATAAAGATCCGATTTCTGGTTGGTCGAAATTTGGTCGTCGTCTGGAAATTCGACCGCTGTGTTTTACCTTGGTGGTAGCTACTTGAGCGCCGTACCGCGCTTCGGTAACGTGATTCCCTACTTGTCGGCGACGCGGTAACTCTCGGCGCTATCGATCGTGACGCAATGGATCACGACACGCGTTGTTGACCTTGACGTTCAGGCCGTGGTGATCCCGGAGTGACTTTACGTGTGTGTGTGTGCGTGCGTGCGTGCGTGCGTGAGTGAGTGCGTGCGTGCGTGTGTGTGTGTGTGTGTTTGTGTTTTCGCTCGTCCATTTTGACTCTTATCGCCGTCGCTTTCAGTTTTCCTTTTTGCTTAAAATGTTCCTTTTCAAATTTCTCCTTTTTGCTTTCCTTAGCCTTGGACCAGTACTCCTGAGATATTCAAAATTTTACTTATTCCTTTTCGTTTTCCTTATCCTTCTTTGGACCAGTACTTCGAAATACTACAATCTACCGGACTTGTTCTCACTTTGCTTATCATCGGACCAGTAGTCACGAAAACTTCCTATAATTTCCCTTTTCTTATAATTACCTTTTTCCCTTTTACTTCTCCCTTTCCTTATCTCTCGACCAGTACTTGCGAAAATTTTACAATAAAATGGTACCGATACTCTCACTTTTCTAATAGCAAGATCAGTAATTATGAGCTATCTCGCGGCAAGTTTTTCCTTACTTTTTCACCTTTCGCTTTTTGCTTTCCACTCTAGGCCTTTTTCTAATCCGAGGATCAGTAATCAGGTCTAGAAGTACTCACTATTCCACTCAAGGATTCGGAGGTCAGATCAACTAGCTCGTCTGTGTAAAACGCTCGCCCTTTTATACTGCTATTTTGGCGCGTTTTTCTACCCCTTCTTTTTTATTTTTCCCCCTACCTTTCCTATTTATTAACTGTGACTAACTAATAATAAGTTTTTTTCTTTGTTATGTTTTTCTCTATTTCCCCCTTTCGGGGCTTCCCCGTGACCGTCCTCTTTTGTTATTGTTTTAGAACTCGCCTCCCTCTATATATATATATGTTACGGCTAATACCCGAAGTGCGGCTACACCTAGTTTTAGCCGTTTAGAACTAGGTGTAGCCACTTACTCTTGGTTAAACCTAGTACGACCCGATTGTTTTCGGGTAAAACTAGGTCTAGCTAGGTCCAGCCATTCCCTGTTGGATAAAACTAGATGCAAACAAGTTGAAACAAGTAACAGGCGCCTGGCTCACCCGAGCCAGGGTTTGTTTTGGGTTTGTTTGTTTGTTTCGGTTTGTTTAGGTTCGTTTGTTTGGTTTTGTTTCTTTGGGTTTGATTGTTTGGGTTTGTTTTTTTGTGTCGGTTTCTTTGGGTTCGTTTGTTTGGTTTTGTTTGTTTCGGTTTGTTTTGGGTTTGTTTGTTTGTTTCGGTTTGTTTCGGTTCGTTTGTTTGGTTTTGTTTGTTTGGGTTCGTTTGTTATATTTCAATATACTTTAATATTTTAATACTTTTTAATATATTTTTAAACACTTAATCATCAATTGCCACATACATTTTTATATATTTTTATATTTTTATATATTTGTATGTTTCTTTATATTTTTTGATATTTTTATGTATTTTAATATTTTAATTTTTTTTATATTTCAATACGTACTAGGTTTAACCAAGAGTAAGTGGCTACACCTAGTTCTAACCGGCTAAAACTAGGTGTAGCCGCACTTCGGGCATTAGCCGTAACATATATATATAGTGTCAATAAATAGGTGTCTCTTCGACTTCATTTTTCGATAACGTTTGGACGTCATTTTGTAATCGTTTTGGTTATCTTTCAGATACCATCTGAATAACTTTTTGCTGCCTGGGAATATCTCCAAACGCAGACAACTGCACAGCCGTGTCCCGTATAGAGCTCGCCCTGCTCATTATGCGCAAGTTGAGAATATGAACACTTGCCCAAACTATCTAAAATGTAGCAGAAATTATGAAAAATATTTTGGGACAGTTTGAGAGAAAAGAAAAAATATTTGACAGCTAATATATTTTCGTGCAAAAGAAATTTCGATTTCTACCGTGAAGTTGGCCCTCATTTTTACAGAACCTGAAAAAATAAACATATACGGGCCATTTTTTTTTAATCGATTGCGACTTAAAAAAACGGATGAGGATAACTTGAGAGGGTTTAAGAGTAAAAAAAAAGATTGAAAGTTAATATTTCAAATGGTCATGGAACATGAATGCGGGTATTTACGGGAAATGGATCGATTAAGGTGCGGGTGATAGCCTTGCAAAATAATAAAATTAATCAGACACGAAGGTGCGCTCATTGCCACTCCGACAGGGTGATTTGAAATTGTCAGGTAAGTAAATTCAAAGAAGTTAACGAAAAATATGCTATTAGACCCCCGTAAAAATTCAAATTATGAGCAAGTTGGATCGCAGCCTAAAAGAAAAAAAGCCAAACCCAGCAATAAACAAAACAAAGAACAATTATAACACCTGGTATGAAGCGTATACACCGATAGTGCCGTCTCGTGCTTTCTGTTACCACCGCGCCATACACTAACCCACGTGCGTGTCGCTCACCGACGTAAATCCGCGCAACAGGCTCGCCTGATTGGCTACCTTAAAGAATTGATAATAATTCAGGGGTTAATCTGGGACCCATACATGCCTATATTAATTGGCTTGGAATTTTACCCCAACCCCCCATTTCACGGATGACTTTCGTCCGTAGGACACCCTGTATAAGAGGGACGCAAAAGAAACACTGAAACAATAAGCACAACCATATAAATAAAGAATATAAATACAATTAAGGTACTCAATGATAAAAACGATAAGTCTTAATCAACGAAAATAATAGAATAAACGCAAAAAAATGAAGGAAATTAAGGGCGGGGTGAGGATTTTCACTTACGAAAAATCGATTTTTTTGTCTTATCTTATTGTTTTACATTTCAAGAATATATCCTTAAAATTTTAATCTGATCTAAGCAATATTCTTGAAGTTATTGTCAAATTAGTCTCGCGGCCTTTAACGGTCTAACTCTAACAGCTACGGGCGGTTGGGATTGCAGTACAGCTGTCGAGCAGGTATACAGTTTATTCATTGCTTTTGTGCTGACCCCATATCCAGTTTTAGAAATATTTTATTTAGTAAAGGCAGGTAACTACAACCATATAGATATATTTTATATTTGTGTATAATAAGAAACGAGCTTCAGTTTGTTGTTAGACGTTCGACCGTGCGCTTGTAATTTTGTAATTTTTGCAAAAAATTTCTGGTGCAAAAATGCTGGGAGTGAGCAAAGTTTCGAGAGAAGACCGACAAAGTGAACGGACTTATTTGTGTAGATAAAAAAAAATATTTAACCCGACTAAAATAATTAAAGATGAGGCTACCACCACAAGTGCTTCATCGAAGAAAATCAAACTAAATACCAGTGTTAGTGTACCAGAAGACGTTGACAAACATTTTAGAATCGTCGATTTTTTACTTGGAGTCTCGACCATCGCAAGTTTAGTGAAATGTGCTCAGTGTGATGATTCAGTTGAGTTCAAAAGCCGCAAAAAAGGACTTGGCTTCCAAATCCAAGTCAAATGTACAAATTGTGATCCACGTTTTATACCGTCGAGTGAGAAAACTGGTCATCGCTATGAAATCAACACCATAAGTGGAAAATTTCAAATCTGACTACACTCCACTTCCATAAGATGTCATAGAAGCAATCAAACCAATTTATGAAGATTTGAGTAAAGGCGAACTTCTAGAAAGGTGTCCTGGAGGCTTTACTCAAAATGCCAAGGAAAGTTTGAACTAGCTGGTTTGGAGAATTGCACTGAAAAAATTATCTGGCAGCCGACAAGTTGTTGAATTTGCATCTTATGTAGCTGCATGAACTTTCAATGAAGGTGCCGTTGCTCTTCTAACTTTTCTGTCTGACATGGACATCAGTGTCGGCCCAAGGGCTCATGATTATACATCATTAACGGACTGTAATCGCATTGATAGGGCCGAGTTCCAAGCTGTGCAGCAGAGCAAAGAAGCCAGAATAAAACGAAGACTTGAGAGAAAAGAGGCTGAAGACATCGACAACGCTACAGGAAGTGTGCTGTATGGAGCTAGAATCGATGATTCTGTGTAAGTTGGAAACAAATTTTTTTTCTTCACTTTTTTGCTTCATAAACTTTAAACGCGTTTTTCTCAAAACTACTTTTTCAAAGTCCGTGTTCACTGCCATTCAAAACCTACTCAACTGATTCATTTCAAACTTTGTACACATTGTCTACATATAAATTACCTCCCCTCTACGTTTAGTAATATATTTTTTTAACTTTAAGGGTGTTTCCCACCCACAGAATGGCGGAAATTTTCGTGGAAAATAAAGGTTCACACTTTAGACGGCCGCCAAAAAATGTTAAATAAAAAAAAATAGTCAGAGGACTTTGGGGGGACGATTTGATTATAATTTTACTAAATTTTCATGGTTTTTTATTTTCAGATAACTTCCGGCCGAGTTACAGCGAACACCGCAAATTGTTTTTTTTCCAAGACGCTCTGGGGGAAGCTCTGTTACGGGCTAATGCTTCAATATTTCAAAACTATGCTCAATATTGGCTCAATGGAGCACGAGTTGACTCGCCAACGCACCACCGCACAGACCGGCAGCTCGACAACGACTGCCCGCCCCACCACTCGGACCGGTACTTATTACCTAGCGACGTGCGCGCCCGAGGCAACGTCACAACACCGTTATCGGCATGTAGTGGGATATATTAATATCTACATACACTACATTCCCTTCCTTGTTTTAACTTGTTGTGTTGTAACCAGAGCGATTAATAAGACATTTGGAAAACTATTATTTTTATGAATAATTAATTCACATTGCTAGCATAACAAAATCATAGCACACAAATTTGAAAATCATTTCACTGTTTCGTTTAGTATTTACTTTAATCTACCCTTCTTCTACTATTCTATTTTCTGATTCGCTTGTATCTTCTTCTCTATCCGTTTCTTTACTTCGATCATTTACAACTTCCCATTGCCCTTCCATTTTCTTCAAATGAACTACATTTCTTCGTGATACTTTCCCAGTTATATCGTTTCGAACACTTATGTCTCCACCTTTACTTTTTTCCACTGTATGCGAAGTTGGGTCATAATTTAAGCTTAGTTTATCTTTAACCATATTCTTGACGTAAACTTTATCCCCAGGCACTAGTTGACATTCACGAGCCCTTCTTTTGTTATCAGCATATTCCTTTCCAATTTCTTTCTTTTCTTGGTCTCTGTCTCGAACATCTTCATCTTCCGGTTTATGTGTGTGTGTAATGTCTCCTGCCATCGGTATGTTATCACGGTATTGCCGTTTGAAAAATAATTCTGCTGGTGTTTTACCCGTAATACTATGCGGGGTACTGTTGTACATAGCCAAATACTCTAGCAAAGCATCTTGCCAATTTTTATTCTCAACTTGGCTAATTTTTAGTCGCTTTAGAATGTCACGGTTCTGACGTTCGACTTCTCCGTTCTGTTGAGGCCAGTATGGTACCGTGTTATGCAAAACTCTATTCCGTTCAACACAGAATTTTTTGAACTCCTCGCTGCAGAACTGTCTCCCATTATCAGCTGTTATCGTCATCGGGTTACCAAGTCTCCTTGTATCAACTGAAGTAATCGACGATAACCAATATGTAATCGCTGCTTGGTAAAGGGCCCAACAAATCAATACATGTATCTACCCATGGTTCACATGGTAATGCCCGTCGCTTCAATGGGTTTGGAGGGTTTGGGGCTGAAACTAACGTACAGCCTTTGCAGCATTTAACCAGGTTCTCGGTTTCTTTGTCATATCTAGGCCACCACACTTTGGTTCTTAGTCTCGCCTTCATTAAGACTATTCCTGGGTGCCCTTCGTGAGCAGCTGTCAACACTTCTTCATCCTATGTGTTGTTATACAGGCCCTCCCTCACTTTTAATATTTCCTTGTCTTGTTTTGATGCCTCCATAATTTGTTCCAGTGATACTGCTATTGGTCTGTTTCCTTCAACAACTTGGTGAATATAGTTATCTGATTTGTCCTGCGTTGTAGTATTTAATTTGCACAATCTTGATAAACTATCTGCTATATTTTTTTTTCCAGGTTTGTACATTACTTTGAATGTATATGCTTGAAGGCGTAGTATCCATCTTTCTATCCTTGGTTTCGCGCATGGTTTCGATTTAGGACCAAATATAACCTCAAGTGGTTTATGGTCGGTCACCAATTCGAACTCTTTTCCAAACAGAAAAACATGAAAATGTTCCACCGCCCAGACTAGAGCTAAGGCTTCTTTTTCTGTTTGGCAATATCGCCTTTCGCAGTCTGTTAGTGTCCGGTGACCATACGCTATAATGCGAGGTCCATGATCATTAATTTGAATTAATACTCCTCCTAGTCCTACCGGACTGGCATCTGCTATGGCCATAGTTCGATCTTTGACGTCATAGTATCCTAGAGTAGGGATATTAGACAAAACCGATTTTAATTTGTTAAATGCAAATTCCTGTTTACTACCCCAAAGGCTTTTTAATTCTGTAGTTTTGCTCTGTTTCTTTCTTAGCAGTTCTTTTAATGGTTCAGTCGTTGTTGCCAAATCTGGAATCCATTATCTAGTGGTTTTACACCTTGATGTGATAATTCGTGACCCAAAAATTGAACTTTTTCTTCCCTGAATATGCACTTATCCTTTCTCAGTAGCACATTATTTTCTTTTAGAGTTTTCATTAGTGTTTCTAATCTTTGATCGTGTTCTTCCAAATCCTTTCCGTATACTAAAATGTCATCTATGAAATTAATGGTGCCATTGCACCTCAATAACATTCGTTCTATGGTCTTTTGAAATATTTCTGGAGCACAGCATATTCCAAACATTAGTCTTTTGTATCTGAACAGTCCTTTACTAGTAATAAAAGTTGTAATGTGCCGAGAGTCGGGATGCAATTCCACCTGATGAAAAGCATCTTTTATGTCCAGTTTTGAAAAGTACTTTGCACTTTTCATTTTTGGTAGTAACTTGTCCATAGTGGGCAATGGGTGATTTTCGCGTAGAATTGCAGTGTTGGCCCGCCTCATATCCACGCAAATGCGAACATCTCCGGTGTTTTTCAAAACTGGGACTATTGGGGATACCCATCTCGAGGATCCTTGAACTTCTTCAATGATATCTTTCTCCAACAGTTCTTTTATTTTCTCGTTGACTTTTTCTTCCAATGTTATAGGGATCCTTCTTAATGGTTGAGAAACTGGCTGTACTTTCTCATCGATTGGTATCTCCACTAAAACATCTTTGAATTTCGGAAATTCTGTCTCAGTTTCCATTTGGTCGATTTCTAATCCGATTTTAAGTACTCTCATAGCCATGGCAGTATATTTTCCTAGTAAATCTCTAGTTCCATCAGCGATGACGTAGAAGATTGCATTTTCTGACCTGTCTGTATCTTATTTTTTTTCATTTTGTCCCAGGTTTTGTTTGTGATCAGGTTGCACTTACACCCAGAATCTACTAACATTTTAACCCTCATTCCGCCAACATGACAATCTAATACACTGCTATCGTCGATTTTGAACACACATTGTATGCCTTCGGATTCAGTTTGAGCTATCTGGTTTGCATCGTTTCTTTTGTCATCGCTTTTCATTTTTTATTTCCGCTTTGTTTGTTGTAGTTTTCCTCATATTTCCTTTTATCCGTTCTGTTTTGTGTCGTTGTCCTGCAGAATTGTCTGAAATGTCCCTTTAGCCCACATTTATAGCATTCTATTTCTTTTGCTGGACATTTGCTGTCGTGAGATGCGTGTCTTGAGTTTCCACATCTTCCACATCCTGATTGTCTTTTCCACTTCTTATTATTGCTGTTGTTTTTTCCCATCATTTCTGATTTTGTGTCTTTTATTCTATTAATGTTTTCAGTTGATGTGCTGCTTCCTCCGAATTCTTCTATTTGTCGACTTACGGCTTCAAGAGTATTTGCTTCAGCGATTATATTTGTTAATGTTATTGAGTCTCCTGTTTGTAGAATTTTCTTCCTGAGCTCTTTTGAGGAACACTTTTTATGAATTTCTCAAACTTTTCATTTGCTTCTTGTGCGATCAGTCGAAAAAGGTGACGTTCATAGATCTTGCATTGTTTGGGAAGGAAGTAGGCGTCGAGTTTGGCGATAGCCACTTCGAAGACGTCCACTCCATTCGCTGATGATACATTTGCATCCGGTATATCGTAAAATATCTCCTGTAACTCTAGTCCACCAAAATGTAGCAGCGAAGCACGTTTTTTCTCACAACTCTTGATGTCAGCAGCTTCTAGGTAGATTAGTAGCGCTCGTTTCCAGCGTTCCCATCTCGTCCCTACTGATGAAGGTTCCCCCTCGCAGTCAAATTTCTCAAGCGTGAGTTGGGAACTCATTTTATTTCTTAATTACCGTCATCCTTTGATGACCTGTCAATTTAATGACCAGCAGATAAAATCTACTGCAATAACCGTCATCCTTTGATGACTTGTCAATTTAATGACCAGTAGATATAATCTACTGCAATGACCGTCATCCTTTGATGACTTGATAATTTAATGACCGGTAGATATAATCTACTGCAATGACCGTCATCCTTTGATGACTTGATAATGTAATGACCGGTAGATATAATCTACCGCTAGAACATTTATGTGCTCTTTGTTTTATTCTTGAACAAATTATGTTGCATGAATCAATTAAATAAGCATCCTAAATTCGGCTCCCAGATCAGGCTGTGTCACTTAGTTTCTCCTTAAAAATGTTGATACGTGGTTACACATCACATGCTCAATGGAGCACGAGTTGACTCGCCAACGCACCACCGCACAGACCGGCAGCTCGACAACGACTGCCCGCCCCACCACTCGGACCGGTACTTATTACCGAGCGACGTGCGCGCCCGAGGCAACGTCACAACACCGTTATCGGCTTGTAGTGGGATATATTAATACCTACATACACTACAGGAACATTGTCAAAACTATGCTCAATAATATATAGAAGGTTTGAATAAAATTGCTCAATCGATATTTGAGATAAAAAGTTACAAAAAAAGTGTTTTTTTACGCTGAAACCCTTACCCCTCCCTTAATCTGTATGCGAGCCAATATTTACGATTAATTTTCATTATTCCAAATTAAGGTGCCTAATTTATACAATATTCAACTGCCTCAACGTATAACTTTGGTACATACTTCTTTATAACCTTTAATGGCTTGTTATTTGATGAAGCAAACGATATTAAGGAGTTACACCCACATACGATTTTGAAAAAAAAAAGATTTTTTTTGCATTTCTTGAAGTATAAGTATCTGAGAATATGCCCTGAAAGTTTCAAGACGATCCGAACAAAATTGACTGAGATATGAGCGTTGAAAGAGAATAATCCATTGTGTAAACGACCGGCTAGTCTGCCGTCTGGCGAGCTCGAGCTCCCTCCGACCTTCAATGAATTGTTCAATGAAAAGGGTCGTATACCATCAGATCTATATACAACGATCTGAGTAAGGAAACTTTACTCGAAAGATGCGTCGGTGGCTTCAAACAAAATAACAACGAAAGCTTCAAACAACTTATTTGGAAAATCAGCCCAAAAATTGTCTCGAGTGGAGCAATCGTTGTAAATTTAACAGCTTATATTGCCGTTCGTCTATTCAACGAAGGTTCAAAATCATTATTATTTTATTTAAGCTCAATCGGAGTAAGCTATTAACACAACGTTCACGAACACGCTGATAAAATGAACGAAGCACGAATTGCACTGGCCGAGAGCACTCGTGAAGGAAGAATGTTACGAAGGCTACAGCAAATTTCCGTTTTACAAGCAGCATCATCGGCGGAAGAACTTCTGTATGGGCCCGGAATAGATGACTTTATGTAAGTTTACAAAAAAATATATTTTCTTTGTGTAAACTAAAATTGCAACTTTGAACGCGTTTTTCCCAAAATGGCATTTCTGAAGTCGGTCACCAAGATTACTCGAACACTAATGAACCGATCTTCTTGAAGTTGTGCAGGCTTATTTAATACATAAAAATGTATCTTTAATCGTTCAATTGTTATTTTCGAAACAAAATTCCCGTTTTATCGCCAAAAAACGGCCGTTTTTCATTTTGTGAAAAATGAATATTTTATAAAATCCTTCGATTAAAGACTAGTTTATCCTTATATTTGACTAAATCAATCCCCTTTTTTTCAGATGATCCACTTCGCCGCAAAAGTTGGTTACCGCAAACCGTGTATATAAAAACATTATTTCCTTGACGGCCATTTGCCACTAACCAATGTAATATTTTTCAATACGAAAATGACTTAAAGTTCTTCGAGATGTGTTATTTAAGACGGTGTATTGTTCGATTAAAAAAGTTTTGAAGTTTTCTTTTTTAATTCATGAAAAAGGCCTTTTGCGCTACAAGTGGGGGGACGCTTAAGTCTTCTCCACATAACGTGGAGCATATTCCCTGTATGGTTAATCTTCATTCATACCATCTGCAGTCACAGTTGACATTGTCAAGAGTCGAGTCAAGTGGCGTTTTATGAAATTCTGAGCACATATATATGTTATCGAAGTTCACAATTGCTGTCGGCATAGTTATATTGTTACAAAATATCAATAACGCCGACATTAAGGGACAACACCACTGTGACGGTTTTAAAAAATTGATTTTTTGAAAACCATTTTAAAAAATCTAAAATTCTTTTAAGATTAGGACGCCGTTGGACCCAGGTTGAAAAAAATAATTATTTTCCCCGAAATTGAATATTTTGTGGAGCGGTGCACCGCTCCGCGACGCTCGGGATCTCGCGCAGCTCGCGCTCGGGAGCCTCAGGGTCGCCAGGTATCCCCACTTTTCCCAGGTATTCTTTTGGCTCCCTTCACAAAAAACAGGCTATTGTTATAAATATAGTTTCGAGAAATAGCACTAGGCGACGATGATTGAAAAATTTTTTATTAGTTGTACCACCCCGTACACCATTTCGCGTTTTTACGGCACCTCTCCCCTCCTCTGACCCCTGTTTTTCCGTCACTTTTTCTTTCCTCTCGGTTCCTTGTTTTTCCTCCTTTTTCCTCCTGTTTCCCCTACTGTGTTGCCTCATATTCCCCTACCTCGCTTCCGTCTGATCCCCCCCACCCCCCTTGCGGCCGCAGCCGACTTACCCCCTCTGTACCGTATTTACCGTGCCATTTCTGGCACGGGCATCGGGAAACTGCGGAAAACCTATGCCAGTACAGCCGGTCCCAAGTTCATCTCCCGGCCGCGGAACGAGATTCATCGAAAAATTCCGAAGAAAAATCTCGTCCGCTACCGGGATTTGAACCCGGGACCTACCGATCCGCTGGACGCTAGTCGCGCCTTAACCCGCACGGCCAACGGATCAGTTTTAATTGAAAAATTTCCATGACGGGTATAGGGATAGTGCCATACCGTTAGTTTGCAAATAGAAGCGACGCTATTCGTATCAAATCGCCCCGAATCGTTTCGTTTGTGAATATCAAATGCTCTAAATAATTCTTTTCACATTGAAATGAAGAATAAGAACGTGTACGCGGGGAGAAAGGGAACAAAATGGAGCTATGTGACGAGGCATCGGGCGAAAATCTCGAATAGAAACCCTTTGAACCGTTATAGCTTCCAAAAAGGTTCTGCAGAGCATGTAAGCACGTCGGCGAAACAGTTTAATCATCGGACGATTTTGACGTCGGTGTTACTAACGATTTTAGTTATCGTATAGTACATCTTTTCACCGCATTAAAAATAATATCCACGTTAATAAAATGCAAAGTGTGTGGTTGCGACATAAATTTCACCGGAAAAAGTTTGCATGGATTCGATTTCAAAATCGAGGTCGATTGCGGCCATTGTGAAAAAAATTCTAATCGATTCATGTTCTATGATTGAAGATGCATACGAAACAAATCGTCGGATCGTATTCAGTATGTCTTCTTGGCGGCAGTTTAAATGGTCTGATGAAATTTTGTGCATTTATAGACCTATCGCGCCCCATATTTCAGTCTTTCTACGATCGCTCACTCACAGACGCTGCAAAAGAAGCAAGTAAAGCCCTGAGAAGTTCGAGGAAACTTATATGGTGGCGGCATCGCTGATGGAGGGTACGTAATTTTTTTTTCAATTCATAACATAAATTAACAAACCTAAAACTTTGAACGCGTTTTTTTCGAAACCACTTTTTTGAGTGACGCACACAGGGAAAACTCGAGCGGTTTTTATCCGATCGACTTAACATTTTTACTGCACCAATAAAAAATAGATTATCTAATGAAATACATAGGATTCTTTGGATATCTCAATAATAATAACAGTTATAGCCTATTTTCGACGAGAAACTTTGCTCAAAAATCATTCTTTAACCCTTTACGGTGCAAGGTCGTTAAATTTGTTGGTTTTATTGATACTATATGGTAAATAGGTTATTATTAACGAAGATATTAATTTTTAAAAAGTTATAAAGAATTAAGTATTTATTATTCCAAAAAAACTGCATATTTTGTTGCATATTTGCAACAAAACAAAATGATTTTGCTCTGTCTAAGAAATAATTTAAAAAATGATTTTCTTGTAAAAATATTATTGATTATTGAAATACATCCTCTTACCTCTTACTTTTATCGATTTCAACAGTCAAGTATCACTATTTCACTAAAAATATTTTTTCGTAAACGCACTCGAAGAACGCGAAACAGGCTTGTACTCGTTCGCTACTTAAATCGAACACAAATACAAGAATCGCCATCTAGTGAGCTTGTTTGTTACTAAATCGTTAGAATACTTTGTTGCCGATGTACAACATCGAGTAAAATCGATCTATCGCCATTTGGTATATTGTTACTTCTATTTGAATGGTATGTTGCAGAAGTACAACATGACTCCATAAAGGGTTAATTTCAAAAGTGCGCCTATTTTTTAAAAATCAATGTTTTTTCCAAATCCCTACGTACTTCACTTCAAAATATTATATTATTAACGAAAACACTGGGCATTTTTTTCAGATCAACGTTGAAGGGTGTTTTGCTACGTGCCGCGAATCACTGCGGGGGCAACAGCACCTGACGTGAGAGCTTCCTCCGCGCCACCATGCGGCGTGAAAAATGTGTAAACAACGTTTTTTTAAAATTAATAAACAAGGAAAAAAACGCAAAAATAATTTTTCGAATATGTATTATTATTACCACGAAAAAACAATATTGAACAATGTAAAAAAGACAGGGGGTCACAGTGGTGTTTTTTTTATTATTCAAATCGACGGTGTTCCGCACTTTCTCGAGAAATTTAACGAAGAAAAATCGTAAATTGTAGCGTATTCTAAACGCCTTTGCCTTTGATAGTTGATAGTTAAAAACTATAAAATATCTGCATGGTCTCTTCTTCAAATTATAGAGAAAGTTGATGCGATTCCGCGTTCCGTTAAACTAACACAGCAAAACTTACCAATAAACCAAGTTTTTCGTTCCCCTTTATTGTAATGATGAAATTCCATATTCCGTCGAATAAGGGACGTATTCCAGATGTATGTACCATTACGAGCACCCGGATATCTTGCATTAATATTCAAAATGTTCATGTCTGGGTCAACAAACTAAAAGCATGAGCAATTCGACGATGACATATTATTGTCAGCGAGTCAAAAAATGAGGAGCAGATAAAACATTTTCCTGATCGTAAGAGAAAAACTTGAACACAATGCTCGTGATAAAAATTAGTCGTTTTTCGACTGCAAACATTTAAAAATGCAATTTACTTGAATTGAAAATGTTTGCATAAATGGAACAAATGCATGGAATTTCGTAATAAAAATAAATACTCATCAGTGTACAAATATCTTTTATGCACACCGTATTTTGTTGTGCATATCTACTCACTGCTTGAACGTTCGAAGAATGTGATCCATGGTTATTGACAAATGCCCTTTCATGCATAGGGCCGACAATGTGAATAAAAGTGCACCAATAGCGCCTTCAAATGGCTATGTAGCGATGAAAAACTTTTTGCGCGCTTGTTGACAATCTTCGTTTGTCATTAAAAAAATTTTACCGATCACCGTAGCGGCGCTGGTTTATTGCTTCGGTCACAGCAAGAATGCAACACCTTGTTGTTGTCCAACTAACATTGAAGTGAAACTGATTGCCAACGCTTCTCTGGTAGCTACCCTGAGCATAAAAGTGCACAGCGACCAAAATCTAGTACAAACGTTTGTAAGTTGTTTTATCATATAGACTTATATCTAAATATTGTCAATTTCATCTAATACAATGATGAAATCTTCCGATATAATTTTTACATTGTTTTCCGGATTCAAGCCAGTAATTCGTTCAGCCTGAAAATCTGTGTGTAATGTATCTACAATATTGATTACGAGTTCTGGTACGAAAGCAACCAATGAGTTCATGTCATGGCAGGTGAAAAGTGTTTTGTCCATCACGCAAGTGTCTTCGTTCGATGTACCATTCAACACACCGGACTTATTATAAAAAATTAAAGAAAGAAAACAGCAAAATTTTAATAACTGTATGAGTTATCATGCAGACTGCGCCGGAAAAAGTAGTTTTGAGAAAAACGCATCTAAAGTTTCAAATGCGTTTTGCTCGAGGTGACGTGCAGCTGAAGCAAGCACTTTATGGGTTGTTAAATTTATTTTGTTAATTTACATCCAATCTTTCACTCCAGCTTCACATTGTATGACAAAAAAGTAAACAATTGTTTATGTTTTTCTAGTCGACGCGCAGATCTGGCCTCTTTTATTGCTTTTGTAGCCTCGATTCGTGCGTGTCTTTGCCAGTTAGCATTTTCTCCGAGACAATAGTGGTACCCTTCATATCCCATTGTTATTGTAACTAATCTTTCTATTCTTAATAAATTCTCCACCCCCTTATTAAAAGTACATACAGCAACATTGGTAGCTATATCAACTATTCTCTTACTACTACCGCCACCTATGTAATATTTATATTTAATCCCATAGTTTTCTAATGATCTCTGAAACTTCATTTGTTGCACAATGTTCTTGATAGTTTCCTAACCATGATTAATTCTCAGCCGTACCACTTTGCTTTTCGTTAATTTCGCACTATATGCAAAATCTACTTTTTATCGCGAAGTCTATAACTTTTCCCCTGAAATAACCAATAACTGTTATAACTCCGAAAAATGAGGAAAAGCCTCTCTTCATGCAAGTGCTATCCCCTAATACAATAATTACATTCTCAGATAAGTAGTTTGTTGTAGTTTATTTTGATTGGCAGATATTTTATCTTCTTCTGTTGTTTATCTTGATTGGCAGATATTTTAACTTCTTCTGTAGTTTATCTTGATTGGGAGGTATTTTAACTTCTTCTGCAGGAGCAGCTTTCATAGAAACTTTAGCGACGACTGAGGAAGCTTCTTCAATATTTTTCATAATTGAATAGAAGCACGTTTATGCGATGTATGGTGCTAAATCCATTACACCACAAAAAAGCTGCTTTGCCTTTAATCCTTTCCGTAGCAAACGGAAAGCGAATGTCAACCGTCGATCGATCTCATATGCAGTATTTATCAAAGGCGATAATGAAACACTCCGGGCATTATCATCACACTTTGTAGATAAAATTTAATTTAAAACCAAATCCACGGGAATTTGCTTCTAAAAATTTAACATCCCCAGCGTCGCACGACAGAGCACTCACTCGGAAATAACTGTAAACACCGCAGTAAACCATATAATCCAGTATGAAAAGGTTGAATCGAATTAAACCTCATGTAGTTGTCCTGATAATTTTTTTGCCGTCGAACTAGTGTATTTTATTTCCCTCCCCATTTGATCTGGCATCTTTTTAGGACGTGAACATCGTTCACTCTACTTTTAAGATCTGTACTGCGATGTTCTAATATTTTCGAAAATAACAAATAAGAAACCCAACTGTGCGCTACGAACGATCAAAGACAACTAACCTTCAGTTACAGAAACTCAAATATATTCTGGGAAAAGCTTCATAAACGCCCCTATAGATATTTTACGGTAACAAAAGAACCGACAGGCTAAAAGGCTCCAGAAGTAACGGCCAGCTGCCTTAGATAAACGACAGCTACCTACGCATATCAGACTCTTGTCAAGCAGTCACATTTTCTATAATAACTTTGCATCTAAGATACCTGACCCATGTAAGGCCCTCCTAATTTGTTTTTAAGTTAAAAAAAATTTATGAATGTTGAAATAAAAAAAATGCTTACTTAATCATTTATTCAATAATCAATGTATTAAAAATAATTTTGGTTCAGCATACAATGTTCACAATTAACTCTAACCTTTTTTCAAAGATGTGACTTCTGGGCGTTATTCAGACCACTTTCTTAATGAGGCCATACCCAGCCCTAGTTATGGCATATGAAAGAATTATGTTTATCTTAACATTAATATTCAGTATATTCTTCGCAATCTAGTCAGAATTTTCGAAAAAGTCGGTTTTTCGTCTTCGACGGATTCTTAAAGTATGATATTTCAAAAATATTCTCTGAAAATTTTATATCGATCCGTTCAAAATTGCGCGGGTTTTGGCCATTTTTTATGTTTACGGTCTGTGGGCCGCGTAACCTGAGTTCAGATTTTAACCAGGTTTTTCTCAAAACAGCATTTTCAAAATAGGTGACCACTATATCTAAAAAACGAGTGAACCGATTTACTTGAACTTTTGCATACTTTTTTTATCAAAAGGCATAAAAGATTTGATTGAAATATTTCTTTTTTTTCGATACATACTTTTTTTTATATCAAGGGAAATGAAGTGATTTTTATACCGAAATTTAGATTTTCACTTTCGAACACCGACCATTTTTGCAAAAATTAATAATTTTACAAATCCTTCGATTGGAGACTAGATAATACAATACAAAAGCTTAATTCATTTGGTTTTTTGATTTTAGATGGTCGGTGAAAAAGTTACACTGGTCATCTTTTTGTACGGTTAAAATAGCTGTTAAAATAGCGGACGGTCTATTTTAACAGCGACCCGGAATATCTATTATATCTGCTATATTTTTTACTTGTTTACATTTAAAAAACTATGAAACATAATCAAAAATATATCCTTTACTATGAAAAAAATGGTTCGCCACCTGCAATCATTTTGCCAAAAAAATCACAAAAACTCGCCTTTTTTTCGGCCACTGCTAGATGTTACCCATGAAAAAACTCGAAGTCTTGAAAGCTTCTGTAAATAAGTTGTGTTATGTATCTTAGTTATACTTATTTTAGAGACAAAATGTAATAATTATTTTACTTGTGATGTTTTATTTGTCAGCAATTTATTATGTGATATGTTTTCCATTTCACATGGTTATTAAACTGGAAAAACATGCGTATTGTATAGATTCATGGTCATATCATGAGATAATACTTATATTTGTTTGGATGGTCGCAGCGAGGCAATTCTGATCGTCGGGGAAGAAAGGTCTCTCGCGATGACCGCTTCTTAAGGATCCCAATTCGTGACTAATTTTCGCCATAACTAACCGACCTACGCGGACCGTGTCGGTTTATTTTCCTCCCTAACATAACGCGGGAATAAGTTAGGTGTTTAAAATATATCATCACAAAAATACAACAATTAGATAAAACTAAACATTAATTAGAAATAAAATAAAATAGGAACTTCTTAATCAACGTAATTAAGTATCTACTTATGTTAATATCTTTTAGCTGAATGTTATGTCTTTTAGGAGCTTCTCTTTGGGAAAGTATTTTTCGTTTTTCAGCTCTCACACCACAAGAGATCTAGTGCTCGGACCATTTCGCATGTTTTTGCTTTGGTTTAGGTGCTGATTCTTCGACTGGTTCCATAATTCTACTGAAATAAAAAAATGAGAAAACCTTTAATATTACATAGCCCAGGTCAATTCCTGATGAGCCTTATTAGGCTAGAGTAGTAACTTCGTACAAAAAAAAAATACAAAAATATATCATCATCAATTTTTAACTTAAATTATGATAACAACATGTATAAAAAGCTAATAAACCAATACCTATAATTTAAATAAAGGTTCACTAATTAATATTTAAAACAGTTACGTTTTTGTACGTCGAAATTTAATAAATGTCTACGTGCGATCGCACGCGCTGCCTTCTATCGACTGCAAGGTTGTTCGGGTTTGCCACAGCGCGGCGGTTGCTATGGCAACGGCGATCATTCAAGGTTGCACACTCGACGATGAGAGCTCAATCTGTCCGACTTTGTGGTTTTGGTCATTTAAAACATGGGCTTTGTTAGGCATTGGGCCTTACATGGGTAAGGTACCGTATGAAGAATATTTGCAATCGACTATCGCAGAACTACGCGTATTACTATAGAGAATAATAATCTGTAAAAACAAATCGATTTTTTTTTAATTCTGGATTCATTTAACTCCTTAAAACTGCCAAAGTTCTCCGTATTATCTACCGGCAGTACTTTATTAGCTTGCAGTGCAATGTATGTATCAGTATAATAAATATTTCCACGGGAGTAAAGAATTTATTTTGTTGAAGAGTATTTTTTCCTTGGTCCAAAACGTTTCATTCTGCTTCAATATAGAGGAAACCTTGTGGCTTATGCATCAACTATTTTATGTCTTCTGCAGTTACGTCTCGTTTTCTATCATTTCTCTTGCCCCTTCTTTTTTATGATGAGTTTCTCTCTCTCCCATCCTTGGTCTACAGCACTTACATTAATGTTGTCTCATCCAAATCAGTTTCAAAATGCATGAATATATCCTTCTTTCTTTAGCGCTTTAAACTCTTCGCTCCAGAAATGTCCAGAGCTCATGCATACAACGAGGGTACTATAGTACCACTCGAGTAATACGCACCTCCGCCTCTAACCTAAACGAACCCGATATCCACTCCTCGGAAGAGTCCGATAAAATCCTTAACATAAGATATCATCACTGGTATAAACTAACAAGACCCAACTCAATAATATTTATTCTTACGAAATCAAACCCGCTCTATCAATACCTCTCTCCTGACTTCTCCAAACCGTGGGACATAGAGTCGGTACCTTCCGATGCCGCTCTTCCCATATAAGGAATGAGCAATACCAATTCGCCGAATTAGACCAACGCATATAGGGTGTCCCAGCTAAGAATGTCATCTCTGAAATGGGGGGTAGGGGGTGAAATTCTAAGAAGATTGATATAAGCATGTATGGGTTCCATATCAACGTCTGAATTATTATTAATTTTTTACGGCAGCCAATCAGACGCGCCCAGAGGCGATCCTACGTCGGTGGGTGACACGCACGTCTGTTAGTGCCCGGAAGGACGATACCCCCACCATGCGGACACTGCCGGTCGTTGGTGTGCGCTTGCATGTGGTAGTGTATGACGAAAAAGGTAATATCGGTGCGCGCGCGGCCGATCTGCCAGCTGTGCAAAGGTGCGGGGCATATGGCCTCCGCTTGCCGAAATGCAGCAAACGCACCAATTCTTCCATCGATTGCCAATATCAAAACACCCCCACATGTCAGATCTGTCATAACACCGGTCATACAGCCGACCGGTGTTTCCAATCAAAAGACAATAACAGGCCAAAACGAGATCAAATTGTTTGCCGATACTGCAAATGCGTCGGGCACGCAATAGAAGATTGCCGTACCCACGAGTACAATAACTCCAGAAATCAGTCCGGAAACGAGGCGAGAGCCCTTCGGACGAACGTGACGAGCGGGCTCTCAAGTCCCCACGCGTCCGGCGAATCCCGTCGCGACGGTGAACCCGCTCGAGACGATCCTGCCTACGCAATAAATGGCGCAAATTTCGATAAACTGCCCTCGGTGTGTATCGGAGCATTACCTGGTAAGGGGCAAGTTTCCATGTTGCTAGATTCCAGTGCCATCTCCAATTTAATAAAAAGGGAATAGACGAAGGACATGGTGGGCATTGACGAGACCGACGCCATTAAATTAAACGGCATATCCGACCTACTCGTGTACGCTTTAGGGAGCGTATTGCTTCGTGTACTCGATTTCGAGTCACTATTCCATATCATCCCGAGCGAGCCCCTGAAAATTAATGTCACGTCCTGAGAGGACGTGGGCATATATGTTTGTTGTATCCCTCTTTTGAGTCTACGACCAGCGCAATAGCTCGGGACGAGGGTAAAAAGGGGTAGTACCGTCAATCGACTGGAATTGAGGAATTGATACGATGAATTGTTATTAAGGAATAATTCGACAGACTTGCACAAACTTCACTAAGGTTTATTATAAGCTACTGTTTGGATTTGATTATTTGCGTATTAGAATAAAGAAATTAACAAGAAACTTGGAGTACATGGATCGGAATAAATGAAAATGATCTGTCACTTACATTTGTCAGTTGTGTCGTACGTGTGCACACGTGATCCTACGTCGTTGTGTGTACGCGTGCACACGCTACGGATCATATGACGCTCGCAAGTGTCGGTTGTCGCTCGCATAAACAAGGGCCTTCGCTGGTGCCCTGATGCGCTCGCTAGTGGCGGAGTCGAATGTACACGCACGTGATATTTAGAGAGTTACAGATGTGTGAATACGCGTTAGTATGCATAGAGTTCGTACAATAATGGCGTTGAGATTTCGTACGTACGATGGATAAATGAATTGAATTAATAAGAGACGAAGAATTGATCGCTACGGTTTCTGTTGGAAGACTTCGATCTAATTGCGGTGGAATTAGTCGGGAGACGATTTGGATGCAACGAGATTAGTCGAGAGACTACGATCTTATTGCCGCGGATACTGTTGGGAGACTAATTTGCGGAAGGAAGTCTTTTTCAAAGAGCAAATTAGGAGGAGCTTGATTATGGGAGAATGAACCATAGAGAGATGGAAATTTGGTGATGCAGTTCTATCAGGATTATTCAGTTGGGACTGTCGATAAGAATTGGTTAATATGATTGGTCGCAAAGAAGTACGATTCTACGTATGTATCTTTGGTTCGGAGAATCGAATTCGTTCGTTTCTTATATGGAATGAATTACATAAGAGAGTGGAGGAACCTTTGTGTCGACTCTTGGCATTCGCAAGTTCGATATTTCAGATCTAAACACGGGCGAGTTTGACTCGGATTTTATAACCATGATGATTCCTCATATCAGGTATTATATAATATATGGGGTTACGAAGAAAGAGACCGGATGTCTTTATGATTTCGCGGACGCTGAGAAGTTTATGTTACGCGTAAATGATTGTGGGTCGAAGGTTGTTGATGAGAGGCTCCACGTGTCGTCCAATATAGAATGCAGAATTTTTGAGCATGTTGTTCATGATTTGCCGTGGGATGTGACAATGTGGCCAATCTTTTGTTTATGCTGGGAGCTAATTCCACTTGTACAAGTATATAGCGATAGATTCGCCAACTGGTAGTAATTTCCACGTTCCCTGGTCAACCCTTCGGTAGTATATTGAGCATTTAAGCGTCCCATTCCTCATCATTATTTTGTTCCAACATTTCGTGGACTTATTTTATCTTCGTATTCAAGTCTACCGTAATTTTATGTATTACCTTCATCTGTAAATATATTTTATGTAAAAAGACCAATCATTTTCACGTAAATGACATTTATGTTCTGCTCGTTGTTTTTATAAACTCATTACCGCACTTTTAATTGTTCATTTTTGATTCGAGAGTAAGCGGAAATTGTAGCCGCTCTGATCAGTACTTGGCTTACGTTATTTTCACTGGTTGGGCTACTTAATGGAGGTACGTCGCAGATTTTGTTTTATTTGGATACAAATATTTATGTACAATACAATAAGTATTTATAAAATTGAATTGCTATCTGTTTTATCTTCACGGCGCTTTCATTTAAGAATAGTTTCTATTACCTTATTCTTATTCTGGATGCGCTATATTTTATTCCGATTTATTACGCTGTTCTGCTGTCAGCTCCTTGGGTTATTTTTGGCCTGCTGCGTACGTTGTTTCCATTGTCATTGAGCTCGTAACGGTCGAGTTTTTTTCTTTTTTTCTCTGTTAACCGTGTCTTTTTCATTATTCGCCATCTTATTAACAACAGATATTGTTAAGGTTATTATTCCGATTCACTATTAACCTATGTCACGTCCCGAGTGGATGTGCGCATATGTGTTATCGCGGTTCCGTCTTTTCAGCCTATATCTAGCACAATAGCTCGGGATGAGGGTGGAAGAAGGGTAAGAGCATGCAAAAATATAGGACAATACCGTGATCTGAATAAAACGAATGATTTAGACGCCTTAAATCCTATCAATATTAGGTTTATTCGAACTGACCGATTTGATTAATCCAATAAAAATAACAATTGTCTTACATTTGCTGGTATACTGTAGATGCGGTCGTGTATTTACAGAGGATGGTTTATGATATGTCGGATTCGGAGACTTTCACAGGTAGGGCGGATCGCTTTAGGATGTTCTTGCGCCATAATCACGATAGTATACAGCGTGTTTCAGAATTACTGGCCCACCCGGGACTGGCGGATCCGGGGAGGTACCCGAAACAATCGTGACATGGCGTTTTTCGATCGGTCCATTAGTTTTCAAATGGGAGCGATTTGAATATCATATTGTTGCAGGGTTGACGGCTACCCTTAACGACGAAGTCACTCTACCGCAGAGTCCGAGCATGAGAACTGTAGAAGGTGACGGACGAGGTAGGCAGGTGTTTGTCTCGCGCCTTATTTAGTGGGCAAGTTCAGACCGCGTTTGGCAGATGACGGCGAGCATGATATGACGTTTCGCGTATCATTCGCTTAGAATGGCAGCGGACCTATCGGGTTCGAGACGCAAGACAAATATGGGCGATATGGCATTTTACTGTTCGTCTTCTGTCGCGCGACTTGGCTTGCAATTTGTCGCGCGGGCAATGACATCCGTCTGAAATTGCCGTTTTTGTGAACTCCTTTTGGTTCACAAAAACTATATCACTAATAAAAAAAAACGATTATTGCCATACCACGGGAAATGTATGTTTTTCAAAATTTCAGTCGCCCCCCCCCCTCCCCTCGAGCCCAAGAAGGGCGGTTTCCGGAGGACAGAAATCGTCGTTATTTTTTCCGTGAACGCCCATTAATCCACGAAAATGATATCTCCAATAAAAAAGCGATTATTGCTATACCACCGGAAATTGATATTTTCGAAATTTCAGCCCCCCTGCCCCATAAGAGTGATTTCCGGTAAACAAAAATAATTGTTCTTTTTTCGTAAACTCCTTTTGGTTGACGAAAACGATATCTATAATTTAAAAAAGTCAATTATTGCGATACCACCGAAAATGGATTTTTTTCG
This sequence comes from Ophioninae sp. A BG-2022a, assembly GCA_030523105.1. Taxonomy (NCBI): domain Eukaryota; kingdom Metazoa; phylum Arthropoda; class Insecta; order Hymenoptera; family Ichneumonidae; species Ophioninae sp. A BG-2022a. The sequence continues at coordinate 5,050 of JAPYZI010003074.1, read as the reverse complement.
AAATTTCAGTCCCCCTCCCCAAGAAGGGTGGTTTTCTGTCGATAGAAATCGAAAAAAAATATAGCAAATTTTGGTGCTTAACAATGTGTGACAGAGATAATAAAGCATTCCGAAAAAAAACGCAAAATGCATTCGGAGCACATGCCAATGAAGCTTGAAAAATTCGCTAATACAAAACACCCCGGAGAACTTGATTCGCGCCAGCCATCATGGTAGAAAAAATTGTTAAATATACGCCGTGAAGTAGCAATTTCAGTGGAACAAACGATTTAAGGACATATCCAAGACGTACCACGCGACACACGAGTGCGAGAGAGATAGACGAAATTTTGAAATCGCACTTTCTTAAAGACGAAACACTTTTATCGTAAAATTCAAGCATCTTTTTCTGTCTCTATGAATTATACAAAGAGTGATGCTCGATTTTTCGCCGTAAACTTAATCGACGCCGAGAAAACGGATTTCGAAAATTTGTAAGGTTATGTCGATGTTCGTCATGCCCGTAAGTCAGACTCGATTGTGCTATGGGATGTGCTAGTTGTAGTATGCTACAGCTGCAACTACTGAATGTTCGGCTATCACAAGAAGGTGGTTGCAGATCCCTCGACCCGCGAAGGAGATAAAGGATCTGAATTTATACCCACCGAGTCCATTGCTGAGAATATGTTCGATTTCGAAAAAGATCGACAATTTCATACACTGCAAATAATATTTTGAATAATTTGGAACTTATTTCCAACTGTTGGAGACACAAGTAAAAAAAGAAAACTCTAACGCAATTTCGGGAAAAATTATAAACTTCGTTTATAAGTTATTAATTATAATTATTATTATAAATTTGTTGAGGCGAGCATTATGTGATCGTGTGCATGCATGAGGATGCACGAGTGCACACGTGCGTGTGCGTATCGTGGACATTTGCCACGTTTCGAGCGCGATCTAAACTCGGGTTCGGAGAGCACGCTACACGGTTCGATCCGAATGCATTGTCAAACGTCAAAACGCGGAATTTGACGTTTCGGATTGGTCAGCTGATAAGGTCAGTTGATACTATCTTGGATAGGCTTGGAAGTTCAGGATACCCGCATCAAACTTGCGCCGAAACGCAGAATTTGACGCGTGGTTTGACGTTTAATGCATCGTCTGCTGAAAATTTCTGCCAACTTGGGTACGCAAATGGTGAGCGCGGGCGTCGAAGGTTTACCGAAACGGACTGTTTGGTGCGGTATTTGACGTTTCAGGTTTGAAGAAAATATCAGCTGTTTTCTGCCATCTTGAATAAGAAAATTCAGAGTGCACGAGACAACTTTTCGCCGAAATGCGCAGTTTGACGTTTCGTGCGTCGTCTGCTATGATCTTCGACCACTTATGGTACGCAAAGTCAACCATGCGTCGAAACGCACAGTTTGACGCGTGATTTGTCGTTTTCCGTATCATCTGGGATAATTTTCGGCTATCTTGAGCATGCCAGTTCAGAGCACGCGCTTTATCGCGCCTGCGCGCGTTCGACCGAAACGCAGCAACGGAACTTCGAGAACGATGACTTAAAAATTTTCTCATTAAGAAAAATAAAATAAAGATTGATGAAGATTTTTTGTAGGGCAGCAATTTGGTTCTTCGACAACACGGCAGCGATACTTCGCGAACGATTATTTGCATATTTTTTAATTAACAAAGATAAAGGCATTGGTCGGGTTGGTTCTGGGGAACTCGTGAGAAAAATCGTCTGAGAAACGAAGATAAAATCGATGGGCGGGAGGGTTCTATGGGCCTCGGTTGGTCATCGCTGATGGTATAGATGGCATAGTCCATCACCGATTTCATCTTACTTCCGGTCAAATTGACTCGAGAAGTTCTGCGACGCTTCCAGCACGATTTCAGGCGAATTATCTAATAAACAAAGATAAAATCGATGAACGTGGGGGTTTTCGCAGCGGCATGAGCATTTTCAAGTCAATTTGCCCGGAAGTAAGATAAAATCGGTGATCGACTCGAGTCTATGTCATCAGCGATGACCGACCGAGTCCCCTAGAACTTCCACAAAATCAATTTTATCTTTGTTTATTAGATAATGCGCCTGGAATCGTTTTCGCAGCGTCATGGGACTGCTCGAGTCAATTTGACCGATAGTAAGATAAAATCGGTGATAGACGCGGGTCTATGACCGGCCGAGGCCCCTAGAACTCTCACGACCATCGATTTTATCTTCATTTCTCAGATGATGCGCCCGGAATCGTTCTCGCAGCGTCGTTAGACTTCTCGAGTTGATTTGAGGATGATTTCAGGCGCATTCGTTAATAAAAAAAGGTGACAGTAATGATTGTGATGAATCTGGGGGCCCGAATGGGTATTGCTAATAACATGCATCGATTTCTTCCCTGCTTTTACCGTTATTTCTGTCGTATCGCATCATATACAATGTCGACGATTTGCGGACGATTTCAGGCGCAGTTCATGGTACACTAAATAAAGGTAGTAAAAAATGGTACACTAAATGGCGCAGGCGCAGTAAAAAATGGTACACTAAATGATTGTAATGAATCTGGGGGGCCCGAATGTATATTACTAATATGGCGGCATCGACTTCTTCTCTGCGTTGACCTTCAATTTTGTCGCATCGCATCAAATACAATGACGACGAATTGCGGATGATTTTAGGCGAATTTGTTAATATGAAAAGGTACAAGCAATATGTTCAATGGTACATATTGGTTGTACATGGTACAACCAACATGGTATAGTGGTACAAGCAATATGTAAAATGACCATGCTAGTCATTTTACCAGCGCATTCATCTCGGTGATATCATATAGGAAATGTTCCATCGATTCCCAAAAACACTTTATCATAGCTTTTATTTTGGTCGATGACCAATTGCGCTTGTAGCCATTTTATGATCGCGTTCATACTTTTCTTATGCAAAGCTTGCAAAGCTTTACTCAGAGAAAATCTCGGTGCCTTATTCGGAATGGCCTAGCGCATCCCCGAATCTCGCCATCATCATTGCGTTTACTTTGGTTACTGCAAAAATGCCCTCGTAGTCATTTTACTACCGCCTTTATATTTTTTTGCAAATTAACCGAAGGTTAGGTGAACGCAGAGAGATTCGCCGACCCGTAATTTCGGGAATGTCCCGTCAAACCTCCGGAACACTTCATCATCATTGCTTTTACATATGTTAATTAACAAATGCGGATGCAATCGCCTTCTGAACGTTATAAGCAATTTTGACACAAAATGTCCGACGGGACGGTAAAAGCAGAGAAATTCTGGGTGCCGTTTTATCCGGTACCTCACATCGAATCCGCCGAAAGCTTCATCATCAACGCTTTTACATTGACAGTTAACAAATGTGCCTGTACTTGTTCCACTATCGTAAATATAGTTTTTAATGTTAAATCACCGAAAGTGAAGTAAAAGCGGAAAAAATCTCGATGCGATAATATCGGAAAAAATCTCGATGCGTCCCATCGGATCCCCGAATCACTTTAACATCATCACTTTTCCGTTCGCTAATTATCGAATCCGCGTATAAACTACCTCGGAGCGTCGTGATTAATTCTGGTCGCCCAATCTCCGAATGTAAGATGGATGCAGATACAACCTTGGTGCTGCGAACTGAAAAAATGTCCCATCGAATCCGCTTACGAGGGAGCCGCACACCCTCCTCCTTCCCCCCGAATTTCATGAAATTTGACGAGACAATGTCAAATTAATAGACGACCAGCTGTCTTCGCCCCAAATTTCTCAAATCGAAAAAAAAATTACAGAGTGTATTACCAAGCGAGCAGCGTGATGGAAATGCGGTCGACAAAAAATTTTGGTTGATATCACGTCTTGCAAGGGAGAAGAGCTGTGTGGCCATGTTCGAAACATGTACAGATTGACTTTTATAATGTGGCCATGCCTTTTTTAAGGGCCTTGCGTAAAGATTTTGGGTCTGAAAAAAATATGATTTTCAATAGTTTTCCAAGCTCTCTTCGAAAAAAAATATAGCAGATTTTTGTGTTGAACAATGTGTTCCAGAGAAAATCGAGCATTCCGAAAAAAAACGCAAAATGCATTTCGAACACACGAGAATGAATCTTAAAAAATTCCGAATACAAAGCACCCCGGAAAACTTCATTTGCGCCAGCCATCATGACAGAACAAATTGTTAAATATACGTCGTAGAGTGGCAATTACAGTGGAAAAAACAATTTAAGTCAGACGTCATCGTGCTATAGGATGTGCTAGGTATGGTAATGTTATAGCTGCAACTTCCGCATGTTGGGCTGTCACACGAAGGTGGTTGTGAATCCCTCGACCCGCGAAGGAGGTAAGTGATCTGAATTTGTACCCATCCGAGTCCATTGCAGAGAATATGGGCGATTTCGAAAAAGTTCGACAATTCCATACGCTGCAAATAATATTTTGAATAACTGATTTCCAACTGTTGGAGACATAATTTTGAAGAAATAACTCATTTTAGGGAAAATGTATAAACATTGTTTATAATTTATTAATTATTGTTATTATTTAAATTGCGAATTTGTTAAGGCGAGCATTGTGTAATCGTGGGCATGCATGAGGGTGCACGAGTGCATGCGTATGCGTGCGTATCGTGGACATTTGCCACGTTTCGAGCGCGATCTGAATTCGGGTTCGGAGAGCACGCTACGCGGTTCGCTCAGAACGCATCGTCAAACGTCAAAACGCGGAATTTGACGTTTCAGATTAGTCATCTGATATTGTCAGCTGACACCATCCAAGATATGTAATTTCAGGATACCCGCGTTAAGTTCGCGCCGAAACGCAGAATTTGACGCGTGATTTGACGTTTAATGCATCGTCTGCTGTAAATTTCTGAAAGCTTGGGTACGCAAATGGTGAGCGCGGGCGTCGAATGTTTGCTGAAACGGACTGTTTAGCGCGTTATTTGACGTTTCGGCTTTGAAGAAAGTATCATCTATTATGTCATCTTGAATATAAAAATTCAGAGCGTACGAGACAACTTTTCGCTGAAACGCGCAGTTTCCTGAAGGTTTCCTGAAAATGTGTTTGGTTGGGT